>PVJH01018493.1:0-45062 GCA_004026705.1 Nesogale talazaci | reverse complement strand
GATTTTTCCTTCTGGCTTTTTGATGCTTGATATCTGATGCCATCAACACCACATGAAATCACAGACTGGTGTGCTTTGCCGTGTGGTCTTTATTACATCTATGCCAAAAGGCCATTTATTTATGTTAAAGCCTTTAAGACCACAGATGCTATATCTTTGGATAGCTAGGCATCATGAGCTTTACTTATGCACCCATTTTGTCTTCAGCAATCTGTAGGGATAATAAGCATCACAAAATACTGGATTATTAGAACAAGGTGTTCTTGTGCTGAGGGAGTACTTGAATAAAGGCCCAATGTCTGTCTACTACCTTAATACTTAACATATAAATATATGTACACAGACCTATTTCCCTATCATTATATATAAATATATTTACATATGTACAGACCTGTATTTAAACTCTGTAAGTGTCCTTTGCCTCCTCATTCTTTCCTCTATTATTTTACTTTACTTTTGTCCGACTACCATGTTCAGCCTTCATTTGGTTAATTCCTCTTGGTTACATTACCCTTGATCAATCCCCACCAGGTAGCTTATGCCCTCCTTGGCATAAATTTTAGATCACTTGCTTTTCCCTTCTCCCTGGGTTGGTTGACACCCACCTTCAATTCCCCTGTCTCCCACTGTCCCTGGGCCCTCAAGCCCAGAATCATTGGTCCCATTGTTTTCTTCCTGGGAATATTTATCCTAATTTTCTAATTTAGATAGACATGCAGAGACAATAATAAGCTCAAAAACCAGACAGAGCAAAAACAAAACAAAATATCAAAAGAAGAATAACCCCCCCCAAATCAACAACAACAAAAATAAAAGCCTATAAATTGTTCTAGGTTCACCTTTAGGAGTGTTTTCTGGTAGAGTCTGATGCGATGCTACATTCTGGCCTCAAAGTCTGTTTTTGGAATTTCCCCAGGGACTTCATTGCTTTATTGTTTGCCTTTAGTGTTTCAGCCCAGTGTGGTGGGGTCAGATCGGGCACAATTCCCACACTGTGTCCCCAGTGTTGTCTCCAGTCGGGCTATGGGTCAGTGAGGGGCGTCATGTCTGATGGTGGGATTGGCCCTATGGTCCTCTCTGTGCATTGGCTGCTCTGACCAGGAATATGGTCCTTGGGGCTTGGTGGACCAGGATGTATTCCACTATCTCTCCCCCTCACTCTTTGTTCCTGTTTGCTCTGATCAGACATGTTCCTCTAGCTGAGCTGAAGTGCATTCTTTTGTGGGAGGGGGTGTCTATGTATTTGGATTGGTGCAGCTCTCTAGACCTCCCTATTGGTTCCCTGCTTCATGCCGGTTGTTTTTTTTTCTTTTGGCAGTCCATATCACTTTCAATATTCTTTTCCAGCACCACAATTCAAATATATGGATTTTTTTCTGCAATCATTTGTATTCAATGTCTAAATTTCACTGGTTAGTTTATGCCTAGTTTAACTCCCTGAACTTAATCATCATGCAAAGGAGGAACATATTATCCTCTATAATATAGTCTAACAATGAGACTGGGGTAAATCCATTGAAAACTACAGGACTGATCTACAAGGAACAATGTATAACATTCATGTTGCAGGATCAGCATCAGGCAGGGTTCTCTTAGAGAAATAAAATCAGGACACTAGTAATTCTTTTTATATATTTATATATAGAGAAAGGTATGTAAGATTAGAAGGAAACAGTTAACTATCTATAAAGCATTTCAGATTGCTGGGTGCAACTCACTTGCGTGAGGCAGCTAGAAGACTGGCAGTCCTTCAAGTCTTGAGGGCCGCTGAGTAGTCCTCTCTAGAGCAATCCAGGCTATCTGGTCACAGGCAGCAAACAGCAGAGCAGGTCACCAACAGTCAACCAGAGGACAGAGTCCAACAGTCCCCAGCTCAAGAGATGTATATCCCAGGAGTGTGGCGAAGTAGGGCTTGAAGGATCCTCAACTCACAGCAACACAGTCCACGATTAGGTGTCCCACAGCTAGTGTTGCTTGGAGGTAGAGGCGCAGGACGAACAAGGCAGCTGTCTGGTCCGAAGATCTGGAAGCAAGAGAAAGGGCAGGATTTGCTGAGCCCTTCCTGTCTCTGCCCTTCAATTCATCCCGTGTGTTCATTGGCCGTGCCATCACAACAGACCCATGTGGCCATGTTGGCATAACAAACCTACCCATCACAATCAGCCACAAAATTTTTGCCAAGCAAGAATAACTCAGCACTTTTCTCTCATTATTTCATATGCTGGTCGCTTGTGTGTTACTGTGATGCTGGAAACTCTGGAACTGGTGTTTCAAATTCCAGCAGGTTCACCTCAAGTGGACAAATATCAACAGAGCTTCCAAACTAAGAACAAATAATGAAGCAGGAATTGGTTGCTCACTTCAGATGAAGGAGTCAATGAAAACCTTATGTATAACATGGCAACATTGTCAGATCCCAGAGGCCTAATGAACGGAAGCAGAACATTGAGAGAGTGCGGGACGATGAGTGCCTCGGGTGGGAAGGCTCTGGAAATATGATTGAGGAGGAGTGCTTTCTCAAAGTAGAGTGGACAAAGTAGAGTGGATGTGAAGAGAGGAAAGCCTATGGGAGTGGAGCCTTCAGCATCTTCATTTCCTGATGCAACTCACCTTAAGATAGAAAGTGCTGCAAAAATCTATTAATAACCCAAACTTGGAATATATGATGGGCAAATCTAGGAAAATTGGAGGTCTTCAAAAATGAAATGGAACACATGACTGTTGATATCCTAGGCATTGCTGTGAGGTGCCATCAAGGAAGGTCAGACCCAAAGGGACCCTATGGACCATAGAACAAAACACTGCGCTGTCCTGAGCCACCTCATACGTGTGCATGTGCCTGAGCCTCTTGTTTCAGCCATGGATGTCAATTCATCTCATTGAAGGCCTTCCTCTTGTTCACTGCCACTGCACTTTACAAAACAGGATGTCCTTCTTGAGGGGATGGTCTCTCCTGAAAAAAATGTGCCAGATGAAGTCTTGCCACAATTGACTCTAAGGCATGCTTTTACCATACTTCTTCCAAGACAGGTTATTTTACCTTTTAGCTCTCGATGGTACTATCAACATGCTTCTCTAGAACCACACTTCCAATGCATTGATTCTCTTCTACGACCCTCATCATTCAATGTCTAACTTTCACATCCCTATGAGGCCAAGGAACATACCATGGTTTGGGTCAGGTGTGCCTTAGTCCTCAAAATGACAACCTTGCTTTGCAACAACTTTAAAGCTGCCAGTAAAATGTGTCATTTGATCTCTGGACTGCTGCTCACAGGAACATTTCTTGTGAATCCAAGTAGAATGTAATCGTTGATCACTTCAATGTTTTCATGAAGATTATATAATGCCTTGGAAACACTAGGGGGCAGTGCAAGAGAACTTTCAAATTAACAACCCTTCCCTGGAGGGTTGCTAAGGGTCAGAACTGATTTGACATCAGCGGGTGGGTCCCTCTTGTAAGCTCTACAGGAAAAAAAAACTCTCCTCAGTTTTCATAACCCTTAACTTTCCTCTAAACTAGTTAACTTACTATTATAGTTGTCAATGTTGACTCTTCATCTTCTCTGAATGAGATCAACCACACAAGGGAAGGGGTCTTCGTCTCTTTGCTTCATAATGGAGCCCATGTACTTAAACAACCATGCTTGAAACACTGTAGGAGATGAATTAAGATCGGTGAAGCCAGAACTGGTGGGTAACACCAAATACTCCCTTGTTGATTTGTAGTGTCAAATAAAAATGGATTTGGACATTGGTAGGAGAGATGTTGAAAAGTATACTGCAACTGGGAGAACAGACCAACCATAGATCTGCACATGGAAACCTTTGCTTTCGAGTTGATTTTGCTCCACTGTGACCTTATAGGACAGATAGATACACCTGCCAGGGCTTTGCAGATGGTAAAACCCTCAGAAGAAACTAGCATAATCTTTCACATTCAAAATGATTCATGGGCTTCACTCATTGACTTTTCAGTTAGCAGCTCTTAACTGCTATGCCCTTATGATTCAACAAAGCCTGCAAGGAACCCTTAATCCAATGAAATAAGCTCTGTGTCTCTTGTAGGGAGGCTGAATCAAGTGAGCAGGGAGTCTGTGGGGTCAGGGAAAGACAACAGTGTAAGCGAACAGCATGGTCAGGGTGGTTTAACAGGAAATCTTTCTCTGCAGTCAGCTGATCCTGAGGTTGACCAGTTGAAGGGCAGAGGTAGGGGGATAATGTATGCATCTTGGTGCCTCTTTAAGCCAGGGAGCAAACCACATTCTAGGGACTCATGGGAAGGAGAGAAGTCTGGCAACCATTTGGTCAAACCATGTCAAAGGATAAATTATAGGTAATTGTGAGCATTAAGTCATTACCATTGTGACACCTCACTCAACATTCCCTCTTCAATTTCCTCAGGGTTTTCACGAATTACGGAATTGTCAAAATCATATTTTAGAATGTCAAAGCCGCAGAGTAACCAGTTTTCCAGCAGAGCAATGTATACCTTCAGTTTGTAATACTTCAGTGTTCACTGACCAAATGTCAGTGAGTTCCTAACCTTTTTCATAAAGGTTTATACAGAGCTATGCCTGCCCTTGGCTTTGAGATATACAATCATTATTAATATCTTTCACTATTTGGACACTTCATATCTGTTTTACTCAGATAATCTCAATTTCCCCTGTTCACAGTATCAGTGTAACTGCAAGTGAAATGACAGTTACTTTCCAGCCTGTGGTGAGACCCGAGCATCCCAAATCTTTACCTCATGTTTGTGATGCTCCCTTTCCACTGATGACCACAGCTACTGTCCCTGCAGATAATGGGGCCTGACAAGTCATTATTAGTTTGTTTTTCCTCCCTAACCTAAGGCAAACCCACTGGCAAGGAGTGGATTCCAACTCCTGACCTCTGTGAAGGCCAGGGAACTGTCCTTTAGGTGTCTGCTCATGGAAGCAGATTTACACCAGAGGAGCTGCTCATGGGTTTTAATCGCTGAGTTTGCACAATGCAAAAAGAAATTTTTTTTTTCTCAAACACTGCTCTTCCACTGATCTTAAAGCTATTTTTGTAATAGGAACTGAATGGGCCTCAGAAGATGAAGCACAGTATTGCTCACTGCTTTGGAACTCACAGGGATGAGACTGTTTTAGGAGGAAACAAAACCCAAGCTGGACATCAGCCTTATATACTGTCTTCAGAGCCAACTGACATGGCTCCTCTGTCTATTACTGCATCTGAGCTAGGGCGTCCACTGAAATCCATTGCCAACAAATTGATTGAGACCCTTGTTTGGTTAGCACCCAGTCCCTTGGTGGCATGAGAACTGCATCACTCAGAAGGCCCTGCACTGATGGCATTGGTAGTGCTGCCATTAATGCCCGGTCCTGTGCTCTCTTCAAAATTATTCCTATTCCTGGATCCATTGTGCCAGCAATGGTCTCAATACAACTTCTTGGGGGCTTTCCTCAATTTTGTTGCCTCTCCATTTTCCCGAGCATGATGTGCTTTCCCAGGGACTGGTCTCTCCTGACAACACATCCAAAGTACATGAGACGAAGTCTCTTAATCCTAGCGCAAAGGAGCACTCTGGTGGCACTTCTTCCAAGACTGATCTTTTAAACAATCTTTTTCCGATACCAAGGGCTCAGGTGAAAAGGCGGATAATTAGAGAATGATAGCAGCAGCGGACATATGAAGGTGCTTGGCACAGTATGTTTATTTATGCATTGTGAAAAACAATGTACGAACCCCTAATAAAATGATTTTTAATAAAAATTTTAAATGCTCATACAACTCTTATCACTATCCTTACATCCCTCCATTGAGTCAAGCACATGTCCATTTGTTGTCATCATCATTCTCAAAACATTTGCTTTCCACTTGACTCTTTCATCTTTTCCCTTCCTTCATGAACCCTTGATAATTTATGAATTATTATGATTTTGTCATGTTCTAAACTTTCTGATGTCTCTCTCCCTTCACCAAATTTTCTGTTGTGCATCCCCCAGGCAGGGTTATATGTAGATACTGGTAATCAGTTCCCCCTTGCTACCTCACCTTACCTTTACCCTCCTGGTATCGCCACTCCCATTATTGGCCATGTGGGGTTCTTTGTTATTGTTGTTATTGTTGTTGTTTGGGCAGTCCATGGAACTTTCAATAATTTTTGACAACACCATCATTCAATTCTTCTTTAGTAGTGTTGGGCCCATGCAAATCCAAGAGAGAGAAGCGTGTTTTCCTGCATGATGTGCCACTTTGGGGCAGAGCTGTGGGCGTTCTCTTCCTGGTGGTTAGTTTGCTTGTGCTTGTGTTTTTCTGCCCTGTTAGAAGCCAGATGGGCTTATCACATCTGGAGGAGATGTCCCCAAGGCCCAGAAGAAGGTGTGAGTCTAGGGTATGGATGGGGTGGGGCAAGCAGGACAGCTGGAGTTCTTAGAGGTGATACTGAGTTAAGTCTGTCTTAGACATAACTAAGGGGCTGGAAACCTGTATCAGAGCCTTCATGGGGCATCACATTGTGGAGGTGGTAACATAAGGTTGTTCTGATGGGACCAGCATTGAAAAATGGGGCAGGCATGATGCCTAGGCTAGAAGTTGAACAGAAGGAGGTGGGCAACCTCAAGGCTGCTTTGAGAGAGCCATCCTGTGGTCCCAGTGAGATCTGACCATTACCTGAGGGAAGAGAGGAAGATGATAAGTAAATATGCCAATGAAGGATACTGAGTGAACTGTGAGCCAAGCAGAACCTTTGATCCACTCCTGTAGAGTGAGAGACACCTAGACTAGTCACATAGGCTAGTGACACAATCTGAAACCTAAGGGCAGCAAGGGTGTCTGCCGCAGCTACCGGAGCACCCTGACAGGATGACTAGGCAGCAGCCCTCAACACAGCTGAGAGGACTAACCTGTCCACTGGCCTCCTCAGGCCAACCCCTAGTTTCGGTTTACCTATTTCTGAAGCACTTGCCTCTGTACACCTTTAAGTGAATACACACAATGCAAATTTACAGATTATCGATGTAAAAACTTACATCTATGTAAATCCTTAGTAATTGTTTGCAAAGTGACTATATCTTTCAGCATTTAGTTACACTTCAGTCTTACATATCACATCCTCTTATATCTGCTGAAGAACAAAACAACAGACAACTTTCTCAACTCCCCAAACTCATCACTTGTCATTTGCACTAAAAGTTTCACATAAAGGTGTTCAGCCTGTGCATGTGAGCAGGTGATACTTAGCAGGAATGAAAGCATCTGATATCACCAGCAGTCCTATGAGAAAACCCCAAAGGCAAGCTCAGTGGCATAGAGTAGATACTGACTTATAGCAAGCAATCCTATAGGGTGAAGTAGAATTTCCCCTTCGGGTTTCCACAACTTAATATCTTTTCTGGAGTTCACAGCTTCATCTCTCTCCTGGGTAATAGCAGCTAGTGGGTTTCAACTGCTGAGCTTGCTTTCAGCAGACCAAAGCATCATCCACTAAGCCACCAGAGAAGATTGTCCTATGAGAAGTTGACCATTTTGCGTCCATTAGACAGAGGGAGACTTTAAGCGATGGGAAGGGGGGTATCTTTGTCCAGTTTCACTTGGCTGGTAAGAGGCTGAACTAGATTTTGAACTCAGGTTGATCTGATTGTGAGGTTGACACTATGAACCTACATCTCCAGACTTGATCAGATCTGTCTGCATTTGGCTTCATCATTTATGTTCCTTCGTGGATCTCAGTGCTTCCTGTTTTCACATTCCCCCAGAATGGAGAGTTCTTTTGAGGGTTAGAGGTTCAGATGAGGAGTTGATGGTGTCTTGATCAGGACCGGACCTATGAGCCACTGGCGTGCAGGTGATTCATTTTGTGACCACACACTGGTACTTGGCTATGGTTACATTAAGTGCCAGAGAGGAAGGAAAGAGTGGGGGAAAGCCTGGATTCCTGATAATTATGGACAAATAGTGACATACCAAGTTATATCAGACACTTGAAATGCTCCAGGTCTAAAGCTTATTAGTCCTGATGTTCTCAAGTATGGAATGCATCTCTTGGGCAAGAAGTCTACCTGTACTTTATGACACCTCCCCCCCATGTGTTTTTTAATACATAAAGAAATGTGTCACATGGTATAGAGGTATGCTTTGATGTATGTTTTTACTGTGATATATGAGGCTACTTGCTGACTTTGGGTCAGCAGATTTATATTTCAACAGATGTCACACTTGTTCAAGCAAAAAAGCACCTCTGACTTCTTCTTACATAGTTTATCAAGATGATAGTAGTGATGGCCTCTAGGCATGATAATGATACCAATAATAATCATTATTGGACTGCTATAAACCAGGCCCTGTGATAAACACAGTTGTGCCACCTCTCTTGAGGTGGTTGTTAAATGCCATCGAGTCAATGCCAACTCACTGCTGGGTCCTCCCTCCTCGCCATCATTTTCCTTATGCTCGTGCCCATTGCTGCGGTGTCCATCCATCTCGTTGGGAGTCTTCTTTTTTTGCATGGCCATTCTGCTTTATGAAGCAAGGCGCTCTCATTCAGGGACTGCTCTTTTCTGACGTCACCAAAGTACTTGAGACAAGGTCTTGGTTGTGTTGCTTCTAAAGAGCATTCAGGCTATACTTCTTCCAGGAGAGATTTGTTTGTTCTTCTGGCAGTCTCTGCGACTTGAAGTCACCAACACCATAACTCAAATGCACTCATTCTTCTTCAGTCTTCCTTACTCATGGTTTGACTCAGTCTGATGCAGAGCAGCACCTACTTACAAAGATAAACCCAGTTGAAGCCAGAGAAAATGAGGAGCTTCTGGGGGCCCACGTGGGCTGAGCACCACTTTGGGAATGGCTACTCTGCTAGGGAGGAGAGGGCGTAGAGCAGGCTGGGAGCCAAAACACTCACTGAATTTATCTTTGCACTTGCCATCTCTTACTGGCTTGCCAGTGGCAGTAGTGAATGGATTTTCTGTTTTGCCCAATTACTTTGACATGAAAAGTGAAATCACTGGAAGGTCAGTGAGGGAATATCCCTTTGGATATAGACACATCACCCTCAGAGCTCCTCACACCCCCATGCTGTCCACGTTGCTCAGTATGATGCTTCATTTTGGTTCTCCCAGAACCCATTCATGGTTGTTCCCTGGAATGTCTCTCCCATCCCACTCGATCCCTCTCTACCTTATTTTGTTGACCTCAGAACCCTCGGGGCCTTCTGATACGATTTTGTTAGTTTGTCTAGTTCACCTCCTTCTGGGATTGGATCTCTAGGCCAAGCCCAGGGCTGGGCCTATAGCACATGGCCAGTGTCTGGTTGATGAGTGAACAGTGCTCCTCCTCCGCCATAAATCCCCCCTCCCCGTCACATACCTTGAAGTCCGCAGGTGGTGTAAATAGCTAATGTAGTTGCCTGCCAACCAAATGGTGTGAACCCACCAAGGGACATTTTGGATGAAAGTCCTGGTGATCTACTTCTACGGAATCAAGGATGGAAAAACCTGTGGTGCTCACTTCTATTTTGACATAAATGAGGTCCCTACAAATTAGATTTGATGCAAAGGCAACTGGAAACATGCCAGAAGAGGTTGTATCCAATTTTCCACTGATGGAATATCTCTGACTTTGTCACTTTCTATACTGCTTTTCCTCGCTGTCCTCCTGCCATTCTGACCTGAGCATGTCAAGTGTGCCTCCAATGCCCAACATTTGTCCTTGGAATCTCTTCTGTCTGGGACACTGTGCCCTAATCTCTCCTTGGCCGTCCTTACACATCATTCCAGGCTTTGCTTTAATGTCACCTCTTTGGAGAGGCCTTTCCTGGCAGTTCTAGTTAAAATAGTGCCTGTCCCTGCCTGCCCTTGTTCTGGTGTTTTTGTACAGGGAGTCTGGCACAATTGCAAAAGTAGGGGTGCTGGCTGTGTTGAACAGTTCCAGGTTGCTGGGGGAGCAAAGAGGAAAAATACTAATAACTGAGCAACCCTAAGAACTGGTCTTCATTGAGCCCTTGATATGTGCTAATTGGCACAGCATTTATCTCATTTAATTCTCACTTTAACTCTCCCCTTCTCAGTTAGATTCTAAATTACCTGCCTCCCAGAAGAACAACTGTCCTGCTCAAGGTGACACATCCCGTATGTCATAGAAACTCAAACACACTATGTCAACCATGAGAATCCGAACTGTCTTAGTATTATTTTAAGAGTCATCTTGTTGCAGTTGTTGAGATGACACACAGCATACTATACACCAACTCTACAACTTCTCCATGTACCAGTCAGTGATCAACCTCACCCTCTTTACTTAACCCGTTCCATTCTCATTAGCACCAACTTACTGCCTCCTAAATTTCCTATTTAATTTTTCCAGAGACATACTTCCTTTCTCTTCATTTTGGTTGTGAATTGGATGATGATATAGAGAGCAAATCAACTTCCCATTCAATAATTCGTATGCCTTTTGTTTCATGTCATTGGTTGCAATCCCCACAGTGCAATATTACTTATTCAGTATTAATCTTATCTTTCGCATTTCCATTCCTCCTCTCTAAACCATTCCTGCTTTCTTAACTTTGTTCTGAGGTAAATGCTGCCATTTTGACCTCAAATAGTTGTTTGTGTATGGAGGGAGTACCTCCATAGTGTTATTGTTCCCCTTATAAATCTATTATCCAGCTGAAAATTGAGACACAGGGGTTAGTTTAGTTTCTCAGCCAGAGGATGGCTAAAGGCCATCAACTCGGTGGTTCTACCAGTCTATAGCTGACAAGAAAGTCCAGTCTTTTCTTTTTGCAGTTTATTTATAATTTTGAGTTTTTCTCATATCCCCCTTTCCCCAATCTATTCAGGATCTTCCAGTGCAGTGGTTCTCAATCTTCTTAATGCCACCACCCTTTAAGACAGTTTTTCATGTTGTGGTGACCCCCCCAACTATAAAATTGTTTTTGTAACTATAATTTTGCTACTGTTATGAATTGGGTGAGTTAGTCTGGGTAGACTAGAGGAGCAAATTTCAGAGACACGCATATAGGTATAAGGAAAGGGTTTATATACAAAAAAATGTGGCCCTAAGAAGGCATCCCAATCCAGTCCAGCGCAAAGTCATAAGTCCAATAATAACCCATATGCCCGAAATCAGTCTATAAAGTCTGCTTCCGACTCAGGAAGTCACAGGTCAGTGGGTGCAGAATTCTGGTGCTGGCAGAGGTCTCCCCATGGCTCCTCGCTTCCAGGGTTCAGGTCCAAAAACAGCATGCCACTGCAGCTTCAGAGGTCTGTCTTCATCAGGGCTAAGCCGTGTGGTCTCTCCACTGGTTACGCCAGCCTCCCAGCCGCCGCCATTCTGTATTGCCTGTGGTTAATCATCTCTGAAACTAACTCCCAACAACTGGGGAAGATAGCTTCTCATCTTCACAAGGGAAATATCGCGAGATTTCCCTGGAGTCTCAGGTGAAAGCCATGCCCACATAGAGGCATCATCGGCTACTCAATGGCTTTCTCCTTATTAACAGGCCAGACTCCATCCCTACATTTCAATTATAAAATTAACATAAGCACATGACTGCCCCATTGGGTAACTCCTGTGAAAGGGACATTTGACCCCCAAAGTGGTCGGCACTCACAGGTTGAGGACCGCTGTTCTTTTATTTGAGGTGGAGGGCGTCACTACCCTATGGTGTGAGTAGGAGGCTCAGCCTTGCTCTTGGAGAGCTGCTGCTGGATTTGAACCACCAACCGAGTGGGCCACAGTCTCACACTCAATCATTATGACACCAGGACTCAGCCTGAGGATTGTTGTTCTAATGAGATTCCTTTTAGAGGTGTTGGTTTTGCTTGCCAGGTACCATCTAGTTCTTCTGATCTCATGATCATGGAAGCTGGGTTGCATAGTACTGATAATCTTCAGGCCCCTTCAATTTCCTTCACTCTTCTTTGCTCCAAATGGGAAGGGACCAATGGTTGCACCTTAGAAGGTCACTCCATGCTTTCAAAACCTTAAAGCTACTCACCAAAGCAGAACTTAAAACATTGTTTTTTTGTGGAATACGTTATGTCAATTGACTTTGGACTCTTTGTGATTACAGCTCTGAGACCCTAAGCATAACAATCTGGGCCCTCCTGGTTATAACAAGGAAGCGTTCATAATTTTCCACCGTAGGTTCTATTTTATTCACAGATATATTTGCAACATAGGTAAATACATACGTAGATATCCCCTCTGTAAAACCTATATTCATGGATGTAAGCATATTCTTCTTCCCTCACATGTTCAGCGTGCATGCCTATATCTGTAGCCACTCACAGATTAATGCTGTTACAGGGCTGTGCATATGTTAGCATTTACCACTGTTTCCTTTAACTCTTGGACTCCTTAGTGTCAACTTCTTCTGTTTTCATTATTTTGTGCCAATTATTCTCCTGTGATATATTATTTTCACCTTCAGCTGAGTAAACATGTCTGTACGTGCTACTTTGTAAGCTTTCCCATCCCACTCTGGCCATTGTCAAAGGATAGTTTCTTTTGTTGTGAAGATTTTTTTTCTTCACTTTTTGTAATCATTGTCATATACTTGTGCCTTTATGATTGACTGATTTCACTCAGCAGAATTTCCTCCCTGCTATGAGATGTTTCCCGGATTCATCATTATGCTTTAGCATTGCGTGATGTGCCATTGTGTGTATGTATCAGGCTCTGTCTACTCTTCTGCTGCTGAGCATTTGGGTTGGTTCCATCTTTTTGTTATTGTGAAAAATACGATGCTGAACATGAGGGTGCTTACATCTAATGAAGGCACAGTTCTTAATGCTCTCTGATATCGTATCTACCAGTGGAATTTCTGAACCACAGGGTATTTTTATTTCCACATTTTTAATGGGCAGTGTCAGTATTCCACAATGGTTCTGTCATTTTATTATCCCGCCAGCATTTTCTCTCAACACCCTTGACAATATTTGTTATATTCTGTGATTTTTCGTATTTTTAACTTTGCTATTAATACTGGGGTGAGGTGATTTAGCATTGTTGTTCTGATTTACATATCTTGAATAGGTGAAGATCATGAGCATTTGTGCAGGTATTTGTTGCTCATCTAAATGTCTTCCTTGGTAAAGTGTCTGTTTATGTCCTTTGTTTATGTTTTAACTGGATTGTCCTTTTATTGTTGACATGGCAAAGTTTCATATAAGTTTTATAAATTAGCTGCTTGTTGAATATGTGACTTCTCAGAAAAATGTTCCCAGTCTGTGGATTCTATTTTCACTTATTTGATGAAACATTTAGATATATAATTTTAGTAGAACCTGGTCATCTATTTTATCTTCTGGTATCTGTGTTTTTCGCTGTATCTTACAAAGTATTTTTGCCATATATTGGGGTCCCAATGTATGTTTGTTTTTTTCACTGGTGATCATTATAATTCTAGGCTATACATTTAGGTCTGTGATCCATCATGGGTATATTTTTGTGAACAGTGTGAGATATAGGCCCTGCCTATAGCTCTTCACATTTAATGTACCATATATCCTTGAGTATAAGCCAATGAGAATATCAGCTGAGGAACATAATTTTACCACAAAACTGTATAAAAATGGTGCTGAAAAATTGGCTTATACATGAGTATATACAGCACTCTGGCCCTTTGTGAAAAATCAACTATCGACAAATTGGTAGATTTACTGGGTTATCAAGATTAGTCTATGGATCTGTCATTTTACCAGTATCAGATTGTTTTGCATACCTTGACTGTCTAATAAGTTTTGCTATTGCGATGTGTGAAATACCCCAGTGTGTTAATATTATCATTTTCATAATCAAGGTTTCATATTCATGAACATGGTGTATTTCTCCATTTATGTAGGCTTCTTTTAGTTTCTTGTAATGGTATTTTTATTGATCTTAATTGTATAGGTCTTTCTTACCACTAGTTATGTTTACTCCTAAGTATTTCATCTTTTGGATTTCTGGGATAGATGACCTTGTTTTCTTGATTTCTGTGTTAGCATAAAGGAATATGAATGACTTTTGTATAGTGATTTTCACCCAACCACTTGGACTCTCTCCATTAGTGACAGTATTTTTCTTGTTTAATTTGTGGATTTTCTATGTATAGGGTCATATCATTTGCAAATAGAAATTGTTTAATGTCTTTTTTGCCAATTTCAAAGTTTTAAATTTACCTTTCTTGCTTCACTGCTCTGGCTAAGATTTCTTGTACAAATTTGAATAGTGGTAGAAATAAAGGAAATCCTTTTCTGGTTCCTGCTCATAAGGGAAATGCTTTCAGTGCAAGACAATTGTGGTGCCCTGTGAGTCAGACATGGATACCCCTGTATCATTTCTAGTGATCAAACAACAGGCTCTAATATCACAAAGACAATGTCCCATTATGTTTTTAGCCATGAGAACATGACCAGAATATTCATCTGAATGGAGTAGGTGCTAGTAAACCTCACTCAGTATGCCCTCGCCTGTCTTACACTTAGAATAACTTGTAGCATCTTCCTTTATTCTAACACCAGGCCTGGCTGGTCTAGAATATTAGAGGATTTTGTATCTATCTTCTATGCAGCTCCTGCCTTTTTCCAATTTCACTTCCCACTTGGTTTTTCTATATCCCAATCATGGATTGTATGACAAGAATCAGAGTCCTCTTCAGGATGATTCAGAGCAAAAAGGAGAATTGACTTGAACAGACTTGGATTATATTGTAGAAGCCAAGGGAAACATTTCCAGCAGAGCCTCATGATAGACTTCAGTCAAGAACTGAATAGGGCCATAGTCTTGCTAGACCTCATTTTGTCTGTGGGTTTCCCTGTGTCACCTTGTGACAATCTTTTTTTTCTCTGTCATACCAACATGGAGAGGGAAATTGCCCACCTCAGTTCTCATTCTTGACATGCTCTAGATTTTTGCCTCAATTTTTCTGTACAAAGATTATATACTATCTCTCAATCTTTCTCTGTGACCTAATTTTTCTACATGAGCACTCTTCATTTACACTCATACTTTCTATACCTACACTTCCCTCTTCTTCTCACCCTAGTGTCCAGAACACCGTAGCCTGTGCCTGAGATTCTTATCGCAGATTTCTACTGGAGTGGGGGGGATAGATGATTTATTCATCTTGGTTGGATAAAGGAGTCCTCAAAGTCCAATTACAAAGGATCATAAGCCATCCCCTTATAAAAGGGTCTGAAGGAAGAGATGAATGATTCAGGGTACAGTTTAGTACCAATGAAATATACAACTTTCCTCTAGTTCTTTACTACTTCCTCCCCTGCATTATCATGATCTCATTTCTCTCTTACAAATCTGATTAGACCAGAACATGCACACCACTACCCATAAGAACAATGGATGAATGCATAGATTTTATTAAGAGCTGGAAGAGCCTCCAATAAAAGTATTTAATTAAAAAGCATAAGAAATGAAAAAGAGAACAGAACAGAAAGGGTCATAAGCAATGGGCTCTTCTCTTAGAACATGTATGACTCAGACAGGGTCCAGAAAATGCTTGGCACCATTACTCCCTGATATCTTGGTAAACAACAAATCTTGGTTTAAAATTAAAATCTAAGTTGTCACTGGTGCCTACTGGATGGTCACTGGTTTCCTAGGACATAGACCAAGATTGTCCACAGATTTGGGAAATATTTGACAAATAACATTGATAGACAACCTGAGAAAACAGTTCTGCCCCACCCCCACACGTAAGTTTCTAAGAGTCTAGCACTCTTAGCAAAAATTAAGTGACCCCTAAGCTATAATACTCTTTTCTTCCTTCTTCCTACCTGGTAGCCAGAAGTTAACTTCTGGTCTGATGCATTTACCTATTTTAGATATTTCATTTGCATGTGATGATACAATATTTATTCTTTTGTGACTTGGTTCACTCAGCAAACAACAACTGATTTGTTTTCAAGGTTTATCCACAGTGTAGCATCTGCCAAAACTTCCTCTCTCTTTATGACCCTTTTATATGTATACCCCACATTTTTTTCATAAGATAAGTGAAATTGATTTACTTTGTCACTAGTTTCATCAAAGGAGAAAGAGTTCATAGATATCAACAGAGGAGTAGTGTCACTAGAAAAACAAAAGATATACATAACAAAACCATGCCCTGTACCATGTTATTTTGAGATATAAAAAAGATTTGAATTTGATGGGAAGTAACAGAAAAATGAAACTGTCATGTAATTCAGCTTAATTAATTACTAAATTGGAGGGCAATGTGAAAAACATAACTCTAAATCATTGCACAGTGTAAGACAAGAGAGTAATAATAATTTATAAATTATCAATGGTTTGTGAGGGAGGGGGCTGGGAAGGGAGGGTAAAAATGAGCTCCTGATACCAAGGGCTCAAGTAGAAAGAAAATATTTTGTGAAAGATAATGGCAACAAATGTACAAATGTGCTTGACACAATAGATGTATGTGTGAATTGTGATAAGAATTGTATGAGCCCCCAATAAAGTGATTTTTGAAAGAAGTTTATAATAAGGGATATAAAACATGCACACACACATCTGCACAACCAAATAAGGAAAAAGAGTCTATTTCCCAATTGTGCCTCAATCTTCTCTTATCTTCTTTTATCAAGGAACATATGTCTTTTATTTCTTTTCAATTTTTTTGGTGTTTAATAGAAGAGAAACCATGTTTTCCTATGTAGGGGAATGCCCAAAAGACCATGAAAATACAGCTAGAGGCAATAAAATTATGAACTCGGGCTTATATTCCACGTGAGACGCCAACCCTTGAACAGTAAAAATAGTTTGAGGAATAAGCATCTTGCTTATCTTATTTGTCTTAGGTCACTTACAAGATTTCAGTGCCATTCTTTACGTCAACATTTTAAGGCACTGATTCTAACTCAGAGCAGAAAAAAATATTCCAATCATGATACTTACAGATTCATTTTCCAGTATAACTCTGGCAAAAACACACCTTTCTGAGCTTGATGCACCACTTTTCAACTGCTTGCTGGCTCATCATTTGCTGAGCAAGTGGCCTTGACAACATCACTGAGGGAGAAGCTATGCATGACAGAAAAGTGTGGTTAAAGTCTCAGTGGGAAAATACATATCCACTAACCCCACTTTTTACATGCTTGCATGTAAATGATGTGTAACATAAATGAATCTAGTATGTGTGGATAGCCAAACATGCCAAGAAAATTGCATCATTGTGTGCATTTGAGCTGGCAATTTTACAAATGTGCATTTACAGCTTTTCACACTTGGCCAGTTTCATTGAAATGAGACCACAGGAAAAACAGATGCCATGCACCTTCCTGACATGATCACTGAAGACAAATGTGTGCATAAGCAAATGTGGTGAAGAGAGATGGTGGTGCCTGTCTATCAGAAGTAATAGTGTCTGGGGTCTTAAAGGCTTGAAAGTAAACAAGCGGTCATCTAGCTCAAAAGTAACAAAGTCCACATGGAAGTAGCACACCAGGCTGTGGGACAATGAAATGTTGAGGGGATCAGGTATCAGGCATCAAAGAACTACAAATTATATCTTTGTAAATGAAGGGGAGTACAGATTGGGGAACAAAAGCCTATCGATAGACAAAGTGACATCCTATAACAGAGGGGTCACAGGGAGATGAGCCAGTCAAGATAAAGTATAGCAACAATGAAAAACTCAACTTTCCTCTAGTTCTCAAATGCTTCCTCCCACCCACAATCATGATTCCATTTCTACCTGACAAATCCAGCTAGACCCAGGGATATACCCTGAAGCCAGAAACTTGGGGAATTCAGGATAGATGATCCCTTCAGGACCCATGGTGAGAGTGGTGATACTGCGAGGGTGGAAGGAAGGTGGAGTAGAAAGGGGAACCAATTAAAGGATCTACATATAACCTCCTTCTAGGGATACGGACAATAGGAAAGTGGGTGAAGGGACACATCAGGCAGTGCATGATATG
The DNA here is from genome assembly GCA_004026705.1 of Nesogale talazaci. Taxonomy (NCBI): domain Eukaryota; kingdom Metazoa; phylum Chordata; class Mammalia; order Afrosoricida; family Tenrecidae; genus Nesogale; species Nesogale talazaci. The sequence goes on along the minus strand of PVJH01018493.1, from coordinate 27,138 downwards.
ACAGAATAATGATATTTTGTAGATTATTAAGCATTCATAGGGGAGTGAGAGTGGGGAGGGAGGGGAAATATAGTGTGCTAAAATCTGGGGCCTAAGTAGAACGAGGAAGCTTTGGGGATGATGATGGCATCAAATGTACAAATGTGGTCTACATACAATTGATGTATGTATTGCTTGTAATAAGAGCTGTATGAGCCTCAAATAAAATGATTTAAAAAAAAGAATAGATGTCATGATAAATGGGAGTCCCTTGGTACTGGCATCATGCTCTAACCAAGTACTCTCTTTATAGGTCAAGGAAATGGAACAAGACGGTCACAAACAATGGTAAACACTGGGGTGGATATATGGGATTCACTGCCTGCACGTTGCTGTCTTATTTATATTGGCTATACTTTTGAACTCAATTATACTTTAAATTTTTTCTTTATTTTATTGTTGAGAAAATACACAACAGAACATACAAAAGTACAGCAGTCTCTAGATTTACAATTCAATGGTATTGATTATATTCTTTGAGTTGTATCACCATCTTCATCCTCTTTGTGCTAGTTATATAATCTGTTGTCAATTTGAATACTAAGAGTGAAAAGGTAGGATTTAGACTGTTGATCAGGTCACAGCTTGATGACCTCATTTGGAACCGTGAAGGAAATAAATAGTTTGCTAGAGAAGGGACACATGCTCACTCCCTGCAAAACTTGCTTGCTGACAAGACACAGGGACACCCTGGAGCTGAATGAAACAAGTGGAGATCCCTGCCAGCACTGAGATACCTCTACTGTCACTGGATCCACAAGACTTTCCATCAAGTGGCCTCTGATCTTCCTGTATTTGACATCATTCCATTTGTTTCATGAGTCTGAAGAGGACTTTGTGGACTGGTATTTCACAAATTGGCTAATACTGGATTGTGGATTTGGTGTGGACTGGGCTGGGATGTTGTCTGAATATTCAACTGCACTGATACATATGAGTGTCTATGAATTTGTTTTTCTTGTCTACCCAGACTAACATACTCCCTTACTGAGTTGTTTTTCTTCACTGGCATTAAGTCATTGCCACCTAAACTTCCCATTTAGTCTTCTCAATTGCTGTCCACATCAATTTGATTCCATACAGATGATTCTTCATAGGGAACAATGCTCAAGATAGACCTTTTCACTGGCTAAGTTGTTTAATTTTTAATATGATATTACAGGGTTTGTTTTTCAGTTATTTTGTGAATTTGATGGAGAGTCATAAAGCAGGTCACCAATTTTATATTCAATAGTTCATCCACCCTTTATTTCATTTCATTTCATTCATTTTAATCCCTTTGATGTACTATCACTTATCCTGATTCTTCCTTGCTTACTGTTTCCATTCCGATCCTCCTCCTTTCATAATCCCTCTGAACTTTGTACGTAGGCAAATGCTGGGTAGTCTGGGTAGAATAGAGAAACAAATTCATAAGCAACCATATGGGTGTAAGAGAGAGTTTTATACAAAGAGGAGTGTGCATTCTTCAACTTCTGAGGTCTGACAGCATCCATGTGGCTTGTCCAGCTCAGGGCACTTGGGTAGTACCATGTTTCTTCTCCTCAGGGATGTCTCACAGGAAGTCAGCTTTGTCAGTAGAGTCTATAAGCGAGTAAGAGAGTGTCTCCTGCTTCCAAGAAGGAAGTACTAGATTTCCCAGAATTCACAAAGGCGAAAGCTAAGTCCATACAGAGGTTACACTATGCAGTGAATGAAGGATCAGCAAATAAAATATGAAGTTGACCTTTAGTGTGAGGATTGTGAAGAGTTGCACAAGCCCCCCAATAAAATTATTTGATAACATAAAAAGTAGACTTCAAGTGGGTCAGAGGACGGGTCCTGCTGAGGGTTGCTTCTCTTGGGAATGGTCATGTCACACACACCCCTAGTAAACATTCATGAGTGAGTGGGAGAGAGGGAGAGAGAGTGCGTGTGTGTGTGCATGTGTGTGTATAGATGTTTTATGGTTAGTCCCCAGAATATTCAGGAAGAGTCCTTGATCACGAAAGGGAAAACTTTTCAGCAGGTGGAATCCCCACTCAACAGGGCAGTAATTACTGGCCCCTGCATATCACCAGCCCCTGCTGTGATGTTTCCTGACCTCCTTCTGTTCTCAGCTGTCACCTGTGTTGTAGGCAGGCATTGAACTTCTATGGATAAATATATCAGTTTTTCAGTTGGCAAAATGTGAAAGGAGTTCTCTGAACGCAACAGTAAAATGTACAACTGCTGTGAATGGAAAGGTCAGAGTTTTGAACCTATTCAACAGTCTTGTGGGAGAAAGGCCTGATGATCTGCCCCAGGACACCATAGGGAGTAGCTCTACCCTGTCACATGGGATTTCAGTAGGACAGAATGGGCTCAATGACACACAGCAATATGTCTGATGCTGACTTTCCTTTCCAATGTCCACAATTAGAGGAAGGCTTCTTTACTTTCATTTGACAAGAGAGGAAAAGGAAGACAGCTCACCCTCTCATCATCTCCTCACATCTAGGACATTTTCCAGTTCTTTGGATTTACCTCTGAACCAATGAAGGTAGAGCTCAGAATTCAGTCAGGTATGCAAATACCCCTTAGTAGCCATTGGCCTGGGTTTATGCTTGGGCAAGCCTTTTGAAAAAAAAAATGGGGCTGAGCCCTGGTGGCATAGTGGTTGGGTGTGGGACTGTGGTTTAAAGGGTTGGCAGTTCAAATCCAGCAGCAGCTCTTCAGGAGCAAGGCTGGGCTTCCTACTCACACCAGGGCAGTGATGCCCCCCCAAAAAAAAAGAAAGATAAAGAAAACATATGAAATATACCATCTAAACTTATTGGCTACAGTAAAAGGTGTCACATTTAATTGTTGTAAGAAGGTTTTGCAAGCAGGTGGACTGTTGTCTCCAGTGAGCTTAAAGTGGAAAATGCCTTCTTTTTGCCATCTAAGCTGAAGCACATTTGCATCCCAACTTCTCTGGGCCTTGCTTGAAGTTGTCTCCTTTTCTTCAACTCTGCTAGAAAAAACGCATGGGCCCTCTAAGACACAGGATTCAGGGTCCTTGAATAATAATATTCTGCCTCTTCCTCTTTCTCCTCCTCCTCTGGAGGTTTTAATTTGGGATTGCGTGAACATTTGTGACATTGATTGCAGTTCCTTTAACTTAACAGCAACTCCCCACTTCCTTCTAGAGCTGCCCTTTTCCATCATCCCCCCCCCCTTTTCTGGCCTTCTGAGCTTTGTTTGAGGCAAAGGCTGCTCTTTCGTCTTGAATTGTTGATTGTACTAAGGAATCTATCCCACACAGGTATTATTTTCCACTTCACAGGACTGTGTGGCTCAGAGCTGATCCCTGGGAGTAGGTTCTGTTTCAGACTTGAGCGTGTCTAAGGATCTAGTAAGTCTGGTCTTTCTTTATGATTGTAAATTCCGTTCTACATTTTTTCCCTCCTTCTCTTTCCCGGACTTTCCATTTTTGGACCGGATCATAGTGAGTTGTAGGTCATAGTAAGCCAGATACACTTTTGTTCTTCTGATTTCAGGCTACTGGAGGCTGTGGTTCTCATGGTCATTTATTAAGGCAATAGAATGAGAAGTCAACAAGGCTCTGGAGTTTGGAGAGAAAGCAAAATGGCCTTGGCAGAGTTTATTCATATAGAAAACAAAGTAAGAAAATCTACATAATTGATCTTCCTTTTTCTAACAGGACATTGGTTTTCTTTCCTGTCTTGGAGCACTGTTATAAATCACAAAATAATGTATATTAACCATCAGTGTGCAGAGATGTCATGTGTTTAAAATGCAGCTTCCAATGAGTCACTCCCTAGATTCTATTTTCATAGGTCTGGAATAAAGTGTCTTTTTAAACAAATGTCTCAGGTGATTTGGTGCAGGTGGAACTCAGACTACAAGTTAGGAAACATTGACAATGGCTCATTCCTAACACCCAGAGGTTTCAACTCATGCACATTGCCGCCCCCCCACCCCCATCCTATGACAAACACAAGGACAGGCACTGCTGAATAAGTACCACAGAACTGGTTTAGGAAGATCGAAGTTCAAGAGAAACAAACCAAAGTACCCTGATGCCCTTAACAGGAAGAGATGGTCAAGACAGGATAACAGTCTGTGCTTCCCAAGGAAATTACACATTTAATTCTCCCGTCCTCTCATCAAGGAACAAAATGTGTCCTAAGAACCACCAAAATACCTAGCCCTGTTATCAATGGGTCAATTCTGAATCAGAGCAACTCTGTACAGCAGGGTAAAGCTTGTTCCATGGGAATTTCAAACGCTGCCAGTCTTTCCAGAAGCACACTTCCACAGCCTTCTCCACAGCCAGTACACTGGCTGATGGGTTTGAAGCAGGCCTTTCAGTTAGCAGTTGGCTGCTTTAGCCACTGCACAGTGATGCAATTAAAATATACAGAGGTGTGAGAACTTACCTATGATCACACTATTAGTTATTTATATGTGAGCCCAAGAAGTTTGGTTGCATATTCAACACATCTATCCATTCCCACAAGCTCAAATAATAAAAATTAGAAAGTCCTGTTGAGAAAGAAATGAGGGAAAGTGTCTGTAGAGGATAGGATTTTCTACACAGAAAATACAAAATCATCTACATATAAAATTTAAGAAGTAATATTTACTCACCATTGTTTTCCATAAGATTAAAATACTCCTTCAAAAAAAGTTTCAATAGAGCCACCATCGCCAATTAAACAAGGCAATAACGATTAAAATATTCACTGGCTAAGCCCCAGTGGTGGTTCAAATCCAGCAGCAGCTCTCCAGGAGCAAGGCTGGGCTTCCTATTTCCACCAGGGCAATGATGCCACACACACACACACACACACACACACACACATATATATACACACAAAGATTCACAAGAGCAACCAAGCCTGTTGTTCTCAGGTGTCATCAAGTTGGTTTTAATTACTAGTGACCCTATGTGTAATAGACTGCCTTAGCTTGTACAATCTTTACAATTGTTATATCTGAACCCATTATTGCTGCCACTATGTCATTGAAGATATTCCTCTTCTTTCCTTGAACCAAGCATGATGTCCTTCTTTAGGACCTGGTTCTTCCTGATATCATTTATAAAATATGTGTATAAAGACTTATCATCTTTCCTTCTAATGAGTATTTTGGCCAGACTTCTTACAAGACAAATTTGTCTTTTCTTTTGGAAGTTCGTGGTTTATGGACAAAATGCAAATTAAAATGTCCTAAACCTGTTCATTAATAGGAAGAGTCATTATTTATAAGCATTGGAATTTTGCTCGCTATGCAAGGCTGAACCAACTGATCACATCCACATGCAGGCTCAGATTATCTCTTCTCATTGAGTCCTTGTTAGAACAGGAAGTACTTTCACCTCCTATCTTGGTCTCTTATGGCCCAACCTACTAGGACAACAGTTCTTAGAGTATGGATTATGGAACAGCAGCAGCAGCATTATTTTCAATCTCAGTAGAACTGAAAAGATTGCATACCACCTCAGATATTGAATAAGAAACACTGGAGTTAGAGTTCCACAATCCGCTCTATAATCAGCTCTACATGTGCTAAAGTCTGAGAACTATTAGGCTAGTTATCTGATTCATTGACTGCACACTTGAGGTTGCCATGAATGAAAATTGGACGAACAACAGGAGCCACAGAAACCATATGTGGATCTTGTTAAAATAAAGATCTTGATTTAAGTAGGTATGGGGTAGGACCTGAAATCTTGGTGGTATGGTGGTTATAAATCATACTGCTAACTGCAAGGTTAAGAGCTTGAACCCACAAGTCACTCCTCAGGAGAAAGACACGGCTTTCTATTCCTGTAAAGAATTGCGATTTTGAAAATTCAAGGAGCAGTTGTACTTTGTTCTACAGGGTCACGATGAACTTGAATCAGCTAGATGGTAGTGAGGTTGGATGGGCTAGACCAGGAGAATTTGCATTTTCACTAAGTTCCTTTGTGCTGGGTGGCCTCAAGAGACCAGACTTTAAATAAGAGGACCTAGGATTAAACAACTATCAATCTTCCAGACCCATAATTTTCAGTAAGTGTTTGTGGATCTTATATTGTTTCCTCAGTTTTGTTAGTGGCACACCTCGAAAGCACCTCTAATCCTCTCTCCCATTAGCCAGTTTGAGCCAATTCACTCATGGTCAGCACAGTGAAATTAGAATGGATCTTGTAAAATGTCATCAATGGAATGGGAAAACTTGCAGCCTGATGTCATGGAGACTCAGGAGAGGTGTAGGGAACCTTTTCCAGGGCTGGGTAGGGAATTGAGTTATAGCCAGGACTGTGAATAGTGGCACACACTCACCATAGCAAAGTTGGCTGCCATCTTTGAGCAGGGGCTGTTGTTTCCTATTCTATCAGTCATTTTGTTGATGATATTCTTTTTCACTTACTCTCTACTTCACATTCACCCTCCTGTTAACTTGTCCAAAATATTTAAGACAAAGTCTCTCCATCCTCGCTTCTAAGGATCATTCTGCCTATAAATTTTCCAAGACAGGTTTGTTTATTTTTCTGGCAGTCGATGACACACTCAATATACTTCCCTCATAGTATAACTCAAAGACAACAGTTCTTCTTAAGTCTTCCAGTTTATATGCATATGAGACTATCGAAAACACCATGGCTTGCACTAGGTCTTCATAGTAACCACTTTGGTTTTGAATACTTTAAAAGTGATAATTTGCAACAGATTCAACCAGTGCACTTTGTCTTTTGATTTCTCCACCTCTTACTTCTGACCATATTCCCTGTCCTGTATCCAATGTCCTCAATAAATTGTAAATCCCCTCTGAATTTGACTTGACTAGGGCTATTTTCTACTTTCCTGACAGTACTTCAGCCTGGGCCACATGAGTATTTCATGAATTTGACAAGCTGTCTCAAGAAAAAATAAATGCTCAAGAGTCTGTGGATCTCAGTTTAAGGAAAACTGCAATGAAATCAAATAAAGTTCACTTTAGGTGGTTAATTCAGTGCTATTTAAACATAAGAGGAAATGTAGGGACCCTGTTATATGGCTACAACTCTTTAAATTCTTTCACAGATTATGAAATGATGCAAAGTATATTTTTATTTATCATTGTAATAGTCCTTGATATATAAATGAAACTCCAGTTTAAGTCAATGTTAGACTGAGCAATACCACTCATCTGAGTATGGTGAAATAGTCTGATTCAAGAATGGTGTCTTTGTGGTTTGTTATGTAATATACCACAGTACAGAGGTTAGGACATCGGTGATTGAGTCAAACTATTTGGATTTGCATCATGCTTCTTGGAGAAGTTCTTTCACTGAATGTGGTGAACTCACTCTGTTTATTAAAACAACATTGAGTTAATTCCAACTCATGGCGACCTTATAGAAAAGAGAACTAGGAGAACTGCTCCATAGGTATTCCAAGGCTGTAACCTTTCCTGAAGTAGACTGCCACATCTTTGTACTATGGAGTAGCTGGTGGGTTTGAAATCCCAGCCCATCACTTAGCAGCCAAGCAATTAACCACTGTTCAACTAGGCTGAATTACTAGGAAATTAAAAATATATATAGTTTTGATCCCATCAATAAGGGTTAAAGGTAATTTGTTACAAAGATTTTAAGAAAGGGTTAGGGCTGTTGAATTTATGTAGATAAAAAATTTATGTAGATAAAGGTAAAATAGACACAGATCTAGGCAAACTGTACTCTATTTTCAAAGACAAAGCAAATTGTCTAAGCAGAGGGGCACATGTCTCTACCAGGGATCAGCAAAGATGAGAGCATAAAGTGGAATTTGAGTTGGTTAATCTCCTATGTTAATCAAGATTAAACTTTTTGTAAAACCAAGAAATATCAGCTGAGTTAAGTGAATCTAATAAATCTATGAGTCCTATGCAGTTCATTCTTCCCTCAAAGTGCTGCAATCAAGGTAGCAGCTGGAGCTGAACTTTCATATTGAAGCCTGACTGGAGAATAATTCACTTCCATGTTTATCTAAGTTAGTAGAATTCATTTTCCTTTAACCATTTTACTCTTTTTGAGGGTTCTGATTTTTTAGTGTCTGCTGGATAGATACTGTCTTCAGATTCTGGAGGCCATTGCCTTTTGGTTCCCAAGTCAGCTTTTTCCACATGGCTACTTCATGGAGTCCATAAGAAAAATTTGCTAAAATGGAAACAACAAAGATCGAATCTTCCAGTCATTTTAGTTACAGTTGTGTGGCCGTCATGTGCTTATGTTAATTTCATGATTGAGATGTACATGTGGAGTCTAGCCTGTTAATCTGGAGATAGCCATTGAGTAGCCAATGCGGCCTCAGTGTGGGCATAGCTTTCTCCTGAGACTTCATGATATTTCCCTCATGGAGCTGCGAAGCTAGCTCCCCAGTTTTTGGGAGTCAGTTTCTGAGACAACGAACTATGGACAAGACAAGATGGTAGCATCCCAGGAGCTGGAGGAGCCAGAGGAGAAGTCATGTGGCTTTACCCTGGTGGAACTAGACCTCTGAAGCTAGAGAAGCCATGTGGAGACCCCTGCCAGTGCTGAGTTGCTTCTACCACCACTGGATGCTGTTGATGGACTATGAAGCCTGGAAACGAGGAGCCATGGAGAGACCCCTACCAGCACCAGGATTCTGTACCGACTGACCTGTGAGTCAGAAGGAAACTTTGTAGACTGGTATCAGGCATATGGGCTAATATCAGACTTACCATTTTGGCTGAACTGGGTTGGGATGCTTTCTCAACATTGCATTCCTCTTGTATATAAACCTTTCCCTTATATCACTATGTGTGTCTATGTGTTTGTTTCTCTAGTCTACCCAGACTGACAAAAGTTGTATAACAACAAAGTCTTAGGTGAGTGGGCTTCAAAATATTTGTGGATAATGGAATTTAAATATAATGGAATTTTCCCATGAACTTTTGGAAGCCCCTCATATAGCATTATATAATGAAAATCATGGTGATCCATCAGCAATACCATGTAATGTAACATTATTTTGATAGTGGAATCCCATTATATTTTCTATATTCTTTCTGTTAGCAATAAGTGGAGTTTCTTTCCAGCCTTAAGGCTAAGGAATTACACAAACATATGCATGCCAAGGGGTGGGGATCAATACAGATCACCTTAGGATCTATATGCACATGCAGATATTGGGCTCAAATTCACCTTCTGCCACATAATGGAATTCAGAGATTCTTGTTTCACAAGCTAGGGTTGAAGCAAGGAGGCCTGATACCTACTTCTTCCTTCCCTCAAAGTTTTAAAAATATATCTCTCATCCATTTAATTTTTTCCTGGTCCCAATAATTTGACACCCCAAATATTGATTAGCTAATGTGTCCATCATTTAAACCTCTGTGCCCATTGATTCTTTCATATTTGGAGGCCATTAGAATGAAAGGCACTTACTTGGTTCTTGCTAGAGCAGCATCTTGACAGTGTCCTGGAAAATGGAAATCAATTTCTTCATAACATTTTAAACAATGTGACATTCTGTAAGTAGCCATTTTCAAAAAATGCCTTGCTATTCTTCACAAAAGGATAAACTGGAACTTCTACAAATACAAGATACAACCTTTCATTTATACTTCTTTTTTAATCATAAAGTCCCAGATAGCTTTCCCATATGTCAAATTATTTTTAATGTTCAATGCATTAGTAAAATGGCTCTGTACTAACCACTTGGGTATTTTCAAATTGGAGAAATATGGTTGAATCTCCCAGATTGCATTTACAATGAAAGATGTTTCATGCTAGTGACTCAGATCTTGACAAACGAGGCACGATGTTCATTAGTTTAATGTTTTTCCCCCTATTGTGATAGAAATACATAATGACACGGCCTAAGTATTGTGAAATTATTCAGCGATGTTAGAAAAAATAATCAAAAAGCAATTGCTTACCAGTTATAGTTCTTAAGCTTGTCTTCACCTTTCTTCAACTGAGAATTACTTGAGATTGTGGGAAACACTCTACCTTTTCTTTTACCATCATATTTAAGATCATTATCTCTTATTTACTTTTTCTCAAAAGAGCAAAATAAATACATTGAAACCTGCTGAAGTTGTCAAGATAAGGACCCAATGAGTTATACAAAAACTAATAGAATAGTAGCTTTGTCCTGGGGAAGTTATTACAGAATCAGAGGGTATATCTTCAAACAATAGGATCAAAGGGATATCAGGAGATTGTCCAGTGTTCTTGGCATAAGAAAGCACTATACTAGAGCACTTCAAAATAGTTTGGTAAAATGGAGATAGCAAAAGAATTGATGCATGTGGATTATGATGTGGGCAAAGAATATTAACAGTATCATGGACTTGCCCTAAACCCAAACAAACTAGTGTTGGAAGAAGCACAAGCAGAATGATCCATAGAAGCAAGGATGGTGAAACTGTGTTTCAAGTACTTGCAAGTGTGACTCTGACACAGGACAAAGTAGGGTTTCATTATGTTGTTCAGAGTTGCTATGAGTTGGAAAAGTGACTTAATGGCATGCAAAAGAACATACCAAGTTCTCAAAGATTGTATGGTATGATGGGAAGAACAGGAACCTACTAATAGGGGGTATTTTTGATAGTTGTGATAGTTTTGGGTAGTTATGACTCTGCTTTCAATGTTCTACATCTTGGGTTCTTCATTTGCAAAATTAAAAGTTTCCTCCTCGATACACTAGCTGATTGCCCACTTCCTTTAAAATAAATGTGTCTTACCTGAATGGGCCAATTAAAGTGTTCTCTCATTTATTTTAATTAATATGTTTTTCAATTTAAATACCATTTTCTTTCATTGTCGAAGAGTCCTGGTGTCATAGTGGTTATGGATTGGGCTGCAATTTGCAAAGTCAGCAGTTCAAAGCCACTAGTCCCTCTCCTGGAGAAAGATGGGGCTTTCTACTCTCATTACAGTCACAGTTCAGGAAAATCACTGGTCAGTTCTACCCTGTCCTATAGTGACCCCAGGAGTTGGTATCAACTCAAAGGCAGTGAGTGAGGAGTTCCTTAATTGTGAAGGCAAACAGATTATCATAACTGTGAAAAGTTGTATATGTACTTCGCTGATATACAAATGCTATTTGCTCTATTGAATTTACCTGCATATTCCCAAAATAACAATTCTGTTTACTGAAGTGTTAGAAAAATAGGCATTGTCCTTTGAACCTGCTTGTTCATCTACAAAATCACTCATTGATATAAGTATCCCTTTGCATACACACAGTTCCCTACATACTCTGTAATATCATTATATTCTTTTGGAAGAATTACACCCAGAGTGAGTATAACTCCCAAGCTAGGCAATCTATGTTGAAACTGAGCATGTATAGAAACAGAAAAAATTATGTTACCCGATCTCACTCAAAATTCCTACTCAAAAACTTCAAGTAGATCTTAAATGCAATCTAAAGTAATTTGTTTCAACGCTTTTTACTCTCCCACTCTCTTACAGGACTCCATTTTTCTTCTCTTTCCTCGATGGCCTAAAATCTCGGTCACTTTAAAGCTCAGAAAATGAACTTTCAGTGTGATGTGTCCATGTGACTAATGTTGAGTGTTTGGAATAGAAGTAGAAGGCAAGTGTATGAATTCCAGATCATCTCAAGTTGAAGAAAGGAACTGCTTTCTTGGAATATTTTCCCTTTATTTTATGAAAAAGAACAGGAACAAAGCAGCACATCTGCATTAACCATGCAGGTGAAAATAGTTGTGATGGATTTAATTGTGTCCACTAAATATATGTGCCACTATGTCTAGGCAGTGATTTTCAATGATCTGAACAATATGATGATTTGATTTGTCAGTTATATAATGATGTAACCATCCCCTATGATGTGAGCTGATGAAATTATCTTCCATTTTTGATGTATCACAATGAGGTAATGGTGGGAACTAGATAAAAAGATTTATTGTACTGAGTGAATATGCTGCACAAAACCTCATTAGAGTATTGAAAGGCAAGGGGTTTACTTTGAGGACTGATGTGTGCTGACCCAAGCCCTAGTATTTTCAATGACTTCATTGCATGTGAAAGGTGGGCATTGAATGAGGAAGACCATCAAACATTTGAGAATTTTGATACTGAAGAAGAATTTGGAAAGCACTATCTAGTGCTAAAAGGATAAACAAATCTGTGTTGGAAGAAGTAAGGCCAGAGTCTATATATGCAAGCATAGCAAGACTTTGTCTTATAGACCTTGGGTACATTGTCAGGAGCGAACCATTCCCAGGAGAAGAACATCATGTTTGGTAAAATACAGAAGCAGTGAAAGAGAGTAAGGCCTCCAATGAGATGAATTGACACAGTGGCTGCATCAATGGGCTCAAGCATAGGAATAGTTTTTAGGATGGTGTAGAGCCAGGTAGATTGCAGGGTTGCTATGATTCAGAACGGACTCAATATTATCTGACAACAGTGTGGTAATGAGGTAGAATTAGACTATGTTAATGAGGACTGGGTTAAATTCATGAAGCAGGGTAAGGTTAGGATGCAGCACCTTTACTCAGCTAACAACCCTGACTTGGTATAAAGGGATGTTTTCCTAGCATGGGGCCTGCATCACTTTCTACCTTGCTATTATTGTTAGGTACCATCAATTCAACTCAGACTCATATGCACAACAGAGTGGACATCCTTACAATTGACCCTTATGTTCAAGTCTAGCTTTGTGGACACTGTGTCAATCTATTTATCTCCTTGAATATCTTCCTCTTTATTGCTGCCCCTATAATTCATCAAGTATAATGTATTTTTCCAGAGACTAATCTCTTCTGAGAACTTGTACTAAGTACCTGATATGAAATCTCATCATCCTGACCTCTCAGGATCATTCTGGCTATACTTCTTCCAAGACAGATTTGTGTGTTTCTTTTTCAGTCCATGGTACTTTCAATATTCTTCACTAGCACCACAAGTCGAATGTGTCCATCCCACATCTTCTTTATTGACTGTCTAATTGTCAAACACATATGAGTTGAATGAAAAATACCGTAACTTAAATCAGGGATACCTTAGTCCTCATAGTGAAATCTTTGATTTTCAATACTTTAAATAGATGATTTACCTTACAATAGATAAAAAAGAAGAAAGCAGAGAAGGAGGAACCCCTGGCAGTCACTAATTTGGTGTCAATTTGAGGATTGGGGCTGTAGGGTTGGAGTCTTACCTGTCAATCTGGAGATAGCCAATGAGACCTCTGTGTGGGCATGGCTTTCTCCTGAGAATTCTTGGAAATCTGGCTGTATTTCCCCCTTGGAGGTGAAAGACTTACAACTCACTCCCTTGGAGATGCTCTATTGACAAGACAAAAGGCTGACTCCCTGTAAGACATCACAGAGGAGAAGCCACGTGGGCTTACCCTGATGGAACCAGACCTCTGAAGCTGAAAACACCACATAGAGATTCCATCTAGTGGTGAGACGCGTGAGAAACCGCAGAGAAGTCCCTGCCAGGTCCCTGAGGTCCCAGAGAGGTCCCTGAGATGCTTCTACCACCACCAGCTGCACAAGACTGCACCCACTGGCCTGTGATTGTCCTGGCATCATTGCATGTACCTAGTGAATTTGAAGACTTTATAGACTGGTATGAGACATACAGGCTAATATCAGACTTGTGAGCTTGGGCTAGCTTTGGGTTGGGATGTTCCACTCCTCTTGTATATAAACCTCTCCCTTATATACATATGCACATTTTTGAATTTGTTTCTCTAGTATATTTGGACTAACACAAAACCAGACTAGCAACAGGAAAGGAGATCTGGGAGAGAGTGTGACATTTGGATCTGGGGATTCCTACCTGAACACTTCTAAGACCCAGGGGAGGATAGATGCCAAAACACATGGAGACCTCCAAGGAACAATAAGCCCAGAAGTTTAAGGGTTTTAAGGACTTTAGTACAGAGCTGATAAAGAGAGAAAGTTTCCCCTTGGATTTGGACTTCTAAGAGAGTAGTTTTCTGTTTGTTAAAGCTGTCGACCAATGGTATTTCTGCTGTCATGGCACTAGATAAGTAAGAAAATAACCTTCGAGAAGGGCAGAGCCAAGAGAATGTATGGGAATCCATGCAAGTGTTCACTTAGAGCAGAATAGCTCCTCCAACATAGAATAGTTTAGCTATTACATGGGAGAACGATTAACTTTGCTTTTATATTTTATCTAAGTTGCAGTCCCTAGTGGGACAAATGGTCAGTTTGCTTTAGGAGGGGTGTGGGTTTCTTCTGTTGGGTCATGAAGGGGGGCGGGGGCGGGCTGCAGGATAAGGATTGAAGACATTCTAATCTGCAGCTGAGAGATGGATTTTGACTTTGATTCTGCCTTAGACTCATTCCAACAGTGATCTAAGTTATTTTGAAGGTGAAAAGAGATCTTTTTTTCTTAAATTGAGATGACAACACCTGCAAGGTGCTAGATTATTGTTATACTTTACAAAGATTTTCTGATTCACAGGAGATCCTGCTTAGCTTTACCGCTGGCTGCCAGTGACTGGAGTTGCTTTAGAATTATTTATGCTCTATAGTTTTGCCTCTGGATCTCTGCTCCTTCAGAAGCCTCTGCTATGTTATCTTGCCCAAGTCTTTTCAGGGCTACTGCAGTGACCCAGATAAAGGGTCAGATCTCCTACCATATCCTCAGTGGAGATCGTTTCAGACTCCCCATACCCCCTCCATAATTTCTGGACTAGCCCTGGGAAAGTGTGACCACTCAAGGTTCAGTGTTTCACTCATTACTGCTTCCATCCACCCAGTGGATTTTCTTCCTCTTCCCATATTGCTAAGTATGCAAAGCAGCAGAAGTTTTTTCCCACCTAGAATGACTTAGGGATTTTATGGATTTGGCTCATCAACACATCAGCTCCCTGATTTTTTTTTAAATTATGATTGTGTATATTATGTGGCGTTTCCACCTCAGGAACAGGGTCAAAGGGATAGTCAAGCTTGTCTTTCTGTTGCCTGCTTGAAATTGAACTAAACTGTTTCCACAATGATATTTGGAGTATCTTAATAAAATCAGCAAAACAAAGCCAAAAATTAGTAGAAAATATTAAAGGTAATATTCTCAGCTCTATAGAAAAGGAATTGAATATCAACCAACAAACCATTCAAGCAAACAGAAGAGGGCAATAAGACATCATTCAAGGTGGCAACAAGAACGTATACAAATAAAATAAAATACAAATAAAAATCATTTTATTGGGGGCTCATAAAGCTCTTATCATAATCCATACATATATACATGCAGATTTGTACATTTGTTGACATCACCATTTTCTATTTATTTTATTATTTTTTAATGAATCATTTTATTGCGGGCTCATACAACTCCCATCACAGTCCATACATACATCAATTTCATGCAGGCCTCATTTACACGCTTATGCCATCATCACTCTCCAAACATCCTCCCTCCATCCAGGCCCTCAGTATCAGCTCCCTATATCTCCCTTTCTTTACCCCCTCCCCCATGAACCCTTAGTAATTTGCAAATTGTTATTATTTTCATACTGTACACTGTTATTATTTTCATACTGTCCCAATACTCACTTCCCTGTTGCCCATGTCCCAGAGAGGAGGCTACGTGTAGATCCCTGAAATTAGGTGAAGTGACATCCTCTTGAAGAGGGGTTACAAGGAGGAGATGAGCCAGTTAAGATACAGGGTAGTAGCAATGAAATATGCAACATTCCTCTAGTTCTCAAATGCTGCCTCCCACCCACTAGCATGATCACAATTCTACCACATAAATCCAGATAGACCAAGAAATGTACAGTGAAGTTGGAAACATGGGAAATTTAGGATGGATGGTCCCTCAAGACCAGTAATGGAAGCGGTAATACCAGGAGGGTGGAGGGATGGTGGAATAAGAAACTTTCTTATACAACAGAAAAAATAAGAGAAAATCACACATACACACACAAATCGTTCGCATGTAACTTTCAATGCAACTAAAAAATGTTTGAAAATTTTCCATAAGGAAAATGAAAATTCCCTTTTTGAAAAACTAATAAATGGGGACATACTGGGAAATGTAAAAGAGGACCTTAAGAGGAGACATATATAATACAAAAAGAAAGAGAATTATAAGGATGCTAAATTTCTCAACCTGATACTCTGCTTGTCAGAACCTTATAGAACGGTGTTAAGATCAGCAAAAACTTTTTTTGGAAATAAAATAAGGCATATTTTTAAATAGATAATATTTTCTTCTATTAAGTCATTAGGTCAGTGGTTCTCAACCTTCCTAATACATGACCCTTTAATTCAGTTCCTCATGTTGTAGTGACCCACCAACCATAAAATTATTTTTGTTACTACCTCATAACTGTAATTTTGCTACTGCTATGAGTTGGGAGACCCCTGTGAAAGGGTCATTCGACCCCCAAAGGGGTTGTGACCCACATGTTGAAAACTACCCAAGTACGTCAGAAAGTTTCTGGGAAAATGTCATTATATTTTAGTTCCATTTTTCCAAAAACTTATTGAAACCACTTTGTATGTGAAAAATATAAGTTTTATAATAGCTGTTAAAAATAAAAGTTTGATGGTTTGATCTGGATATTCCCTCAGAATGTTGGAAATGGCTCCTTTCAGGATGTCTGTCTTGATATTTCTTCAGCCCCACCTGTTCCGATACATCAAGCCTAGCTGTGTTTTATCCATCCTTATGATCTGGTCCATCTTCCTACAATCCTTCATCACTAAGCTGCTTTCCATCTCCTCTTAGCCCAAATAAATCTCTCTCTCTCTCTCTCTCTCACACACACACACACACACACACACATACACACCCAAACAAAATCCAATGCACATATTAGCTCTTCTATAAAATCTTACTATCTGTCCTTATTATCTGATAGACAGACCTTAGTAGCCTCTTTCTCACTGTATTCACAAAATGTCATCTATTCCAATGGGCATATAATATATCTTATTGCCATTAATATAAAATAAATGCTTTAGGGACAAGAGTAGTGCTATTCATAACTGTATCCTGAGCATTTAGCCCAAAGGAGGAGAGAGGGAATACAATAAATATAGAATACATGAGGGAAGGACATTCAATAAAAGAATCCTTAAGGTGTTTTTGTTGGTAGTGATGGTTGGTGTCAAGTTGGTTCTGACTCAGCATGATCTTACATATACCAAAGCTAACTTTGCCTGGTCCCGTATTATCATTTTTTACTTGTTTCTTCGAGTTTGATTGACAATGCCAAGGCACTTGACTATGTGGCTCAAAGAAAATTAGGGCTAGTCTTGAAAAAAATGAGAATTCTGCATCACTTCATTATGCCCTGATGCCTTGGTGGCATAGTGGTTATGGATTGGGTTGCAACCTGCAAGGTGTACACTTCAAAACCATTAGCTCCTCAGAAGAAAGGCAGTCTTAAAAACTCGCCGTCTCAGAAATGAACAGGAGCAGTTCTACCTTGTCCTAGAGGGTCACTAAGAGTAAAGTGACCATATTTTAACATTGGTAAAGCGGGACACCATTGACTGGGGGGTGGGTGGGGGTGGTGGTGGTGGCTTGATTAAAAATGTGGTCCATATGGAGCAACAAAAATTTTCATAGAATGCAAAAATAATATTGCAATGTATTTATTTTAATTTCAACATAAGTACAATTAAAAATATAATACAATAAAATTATGCAAAGTATTATGTTATTCTTTGGCATATTTCTCATTTGAGTGAATTTTTTTAATAGATTGCTGTTGTTTAAAAGGTCATGAAAATTTTTTTTAAAGTCATGAAAATTTTCACAAGAATTTGTGAAATTATATTTCACACATAAAATGGCTTTCAAAAGTCTCTAATTGTGATTTTTCTGATGTCCACACTTTATTTACCGTACGAAAAAATGCTTTTAGGGGCTGAGCCCTGGTGACGTAGTGGTTGTGTGCGGGACTGTGCCCACTGGGTTGGCAGTTCAAATCCAGCAGGAGCCCTCCAGGAGCAAGGCTGGGACTCCTACTCCCATCAGAGGGCAGTGATGCCCCACGCCCCAAAAAAAGAAAAAATGCACTTAGTTGCAGCATTAGTTCCTGCTAAAGACAGCGTGTATTCCACATTTTTTAGTGCATTATTGTATAGAACATGGTTTGTTTCAAAATGATAAAATATTTCTAAACATTTGTTCTCTATTGTGATTTTTGCTGATGCCCAAGATTTAACCTCTTCCTTATCAATATATTTTTTAAATAATGATACCCCATTAGAAAGATAATTTTCAGAAATATTACTATATTGGAAATTTTGAGTAATATGATCAAATGATTTCTGTATTTTTTTTGTGGGGGGAGTGTATCACTGTTCCCGGTAATGGGAGTAGGAGGCCCAGCCCCACTGCTGGAATTGAACCTCCGTCCCAGTGGGCCGCAGTCCCGTGCACAACCACTACACCACCGGGGCTCAGCCCTTGATCAAATGATTTTTGCACATCATTTCAATTAAGTTCTTGTTTTAATGGAACCCAATGAAAATGTTCAATATCATTGAAATGTACCAACCACTCTTCTAAATAATCTGTGCAGTTACCATAGGACTTTTTAACATGATTCATGATACTTGCAAGATTCATTGCACTTTGTTCTTCTAGCTGGCTTATACTACTACAAATAGTTAAGGGAAGAAAATTATTTTCTAGTGGTTCTTGATACTGAAATTTTAAATTATTAACTTCATTTGCTACTTCAATTCCCCAAATTTTGTCACCTTCAATAAGTTTTATAGCATTTTGAAAAAAAAAAACTGCTTGATTGTGCACAAACTCTAGCCAAATATTTGAAGATTCTTTTTCAGAAAACTCTTCTAAAATTCTAGGACATTTATCCTGTGAAAGAAAGTAGGATTTCAAAGGATGGTAGACTTTCAAAGTTTTTTTGACAGCTGGCAAAAGAGCTAAGCAGCATGTTTTACTCAATCCAAGTATTTTCTGATATTCAACTTCCACAGTTCCACAAAATTCTTTAAGCATTTCATCACGCACAGTGTATATATAGAAATAAGAATATATTTTACTAACAATATTTCCCATATCTACGGGCAACATGTCAGCAGCTATTTGAGTGGCATTACGTATTATGTGCGCTGCATAGCCCACACCAATAATGTTTTGATTAAGATTTTTTTGTAATTTATAAATATATTATTTGTACCTTTTATTGCTTTTCCTCCAAAGTTTGCATTCATGTTGTCTGCATGATATGCAATCATTTTGTGTTTTAAATTGTTTTTTCCAAATATTAATAATGGAACTGAAAATTATTTTAGAAGTTTAACCAGGCAAAGAAATGAAATCTAAAATTCTAATTTTCATTCTAGTTTTCAGTAAAAAATCTAATAATGATTGAAAATAACTTTATATCCTTAAGATTAGAATTATATGCATCAGAGCATATGGATATAAAATTAATTTTTCTAGAGTTTTGTTTAATTCTGAAAATTCATATAGGGAAAGCACATTACACACAATTGCCTTGGATTTTGTTCTAGCATAGGCAAATATTTTATTTTTTTAGTTTTTTTTTGGGGGGGGGCATCACTGCTCTCTGGTGGCGGGAGTAGGAGGCCCAACCCCACTGCTGGAATTGAACCTCCGTCCCAGTGGGCCGCAGTCCCGCGCACAACCACTATGCCACCGGGGCTCAGCCCATAGGCAAATATTTTGTTGAATAACTTTTTGACAACTTGATAGATCTGAGGGAATGATCATGACTAATAGCATGAAAAGACATAAGTCCTTTGGCTAATGCTAATTTCTTTCTTTGTCTCCATAAGTTATTTTATGAAAAAATCCCTGTATTTTGGAGGAAGATGCAGAAGTATTTAAATATCTTTTATGTTTCTGTGTCTCCAAGTGCTTTTATGTACCATTCTTTCCACCATGCAAAATAGAAAATTCAACATTACATTTCTCACATTTTACCATATAATCGCTTTTTTTAAATAAAAGGAAATTCCCTTCATAGATTGCCTTTGAATTTGCATCCTTTTTTCTTACTCATCATGTTAAAAATCTAAAAAATAATTTGAAATTATATTATAAATTATATACATATTGCTTAAAACACAGTAAGTAGGTACATAATTACATGAAGATATTTTATTTTATTCTATTTTAAAAATTAAATTATTTTGATTATTATAAAATAATTATTTTTAAAATTTTAAAATAGTGTTTAAAATTTTTTTTAAAAATTATTTAAATTCTAAACCTATATTTCTTTCTAAATAATGACACTACTATCTTGTATTATTTTTCCTCTGTATTTGCTGTAACATAAATCATGTCACATTCAAGGCCGGTGCTAGACATTTTGCCACCAATATAAAATATAAATAATATGAGTACTGTCTGCTAAATTAAAGAAAATGTATGCATTTATGAGATAAATAACTAACCTAAATTATATGAATAGCTGATTGTTGACATTACTTGTTTAATTAGCACTAGCATGCAGTACGATGTGTATCGTTTGAAAGACAGTTACAAAATGTTTTGGTCGTTGCCATTACCAAAAAATGTCATTGTTCATTAAGTCTAAACAATGGTGGTCGAATTCTAACAACTGATCAACAATGCAAACTTTGATAAGCAGTTTTCAATAATCAGTTCTCAACAATTATTTGTTATTATTAAAGTTTAACATTATAAAATTAACAAAAATAATAAGAAACTCATATCCTGGTCAAATAGCCACATGGCTGCTGAGAACCATATATTCCCTTCCTGTTCTCCCACCGTTCTTAGCTTGTTGTACATTCTTTCCAAAAATCGGGACCTTTTTAAAATGCCATGGGTCATGGGACAAATTGTTAGAAATTGGGACTGTCCCACCATCTTAACTAAGATTCGCCGTAGACACAATGGCAGTGAGTGTGGTTTGGATTAAATTGTGATGAGGAACCTATTGATGAACCAAGAAGCAGTTGTGTTGACAGACCAAAGAAATGATGTTTGAAACAAAAACATGAAATGATGCTTGATTTTCTCCTAGAAATGGTGATATGCAACAGGGTTGTGGCCTCTCACGGTACTTACGTAATCTGTGCAGAGAAAATCATTTGAGAACATTTATTTGGGGATTTATTATTTGTTATTGGATTCTATGAAGAAGCATATGGTATCAGGATTGAGGAAGGCTTATTAACAACCAGCATTATGCAGATGACACAAACTTGCTTGCTGAAAGCAGGACTTAGAACACTTGCTGATGAAGCTCAAGGATCGCAGCCTTCAGAATATTACAACTCAATGTTGAGAAAGCCCAAATTCTCAAAATTAGGCCAATAGGTAATGATAAATGAAGCAAAAGTCGGCATTGTCAAGAATTTCATCTTGCTTGGATTCACATGCTGATGGAAGTAACAGTGAGGAGAACAAGCACCCCATTGCATTGGGTCAATCTGCTGCTTAAGACCACTTTAAAGTGTTGAGAAGCAAAGATATAGCCTTGAGGATTAAGGTGTGCCTGACTCAAGCTACGGTATATTTATAATATGCCTAATATGCATGTGGAAGATGTTCATTGAATAAAGACTGAAGAAGAATGGATAAACTACAGTGTTGACTTTATCGCATGTACTAAGGCAACTTATCAGGAGAAATCAGTCCCTGAAGAAGGATATCGTTCTGGGTAAAGTAATGCGGTTGCAAAAGAGTAAGGTCCTTTTCAAGATGGATTGACACAGTAGCACAACAATGGGCTCACACATAGGAACAATTGGAAGGAAGGCACAGGACCAGGTGGTGGTTAAATCTGTTGTATACAAGGAGGTCCAGAACTAACTGGACAGCATTTAATAATCATATGTCATCTATAGGAAACCTGATGACATAGTGGTTAAATGCTTGGTTGCTAGTGAAAGCGGTTGGCGATTGCAACCTACCAACTTCTCTGCAGAAGAAAGATTTGACAGTCTGCTTTCATAAAGATCTACAACCTAGAGAAGCCCTCGGGTCAATTCTAATCTGCCCTACAATATTGGCATGTGTCAGAATTGACTCAAGGACAGAGTTTGTGGTGACACCTCAGTCCTAGGTACAGGAACTCTGTGCTGGGCTGCTAACAGCAAGATCACTAGTTGAAACCACCAGCTGTTCCATGATCAAAAGACAAGGCTCTCAGCTCCTGTGAAGAGTTGCAGCCTCAAAAATCTACAGGGGCAGTTCTACTCTTTTCCAAAGGGTTGCATGCATCACTATTGCTTCTATGACAATGAGAATTTTTTAGTGTTTTTGTGGTGACATCTCCCAGTTGTTGGCATGATGGTCTGCTGAAGAGTTTTCTTGTTTTTGGCTGATCATCTTTACCAAACATGATGTCATTTTCTAGCGACTCGTCTTTTTGTGATGGAGTGTCTAATGTAAGTAAGCCAAAGTGTCTCCTCATCCTTGCTTTTTATGAAATTGTCACCCCAAGTAACATCGTCCATACATAAGCATTTTGTTATGTTGCAAGCTTTTCAACTACAGTTCAAACTGATGGATACTAAAGAAATAGATTGAGCTGAGATTGCAGGGAAGCATTGAAGAAATAAGTAATGTGAGCAAGCTTTGTGTATTGACTGACCCCAAGCACTGACACTTAATTTGGGTGTTTTCTCTCTTTTTTAAATTAATCTCAGCAGTTCATTTAGTTAGCAGAGCCCATTTCTTTAAAGAGCAAATGGCATTTACTGGGACAAGAGCTGAACCAATAAGACAGCTACGTGTTGGAGTGCAAATTGTAACATTAAGCAATATAATTACTAGTTTTTGTTTTTCAGACAGGGTTTAGTGGGTTTTCTGGATTGAAGTTCCATCTGGTCATCTTGTTCTCTGAAAATTCATAAATTCTGATGCTGCTCTTTCTTTAAAGGGGACACAATATCTGCTAGAGGACATAATCAAACATTTATGAAGCAGCAAACAGTTTTTTTTGAGATTATAATTTGATGTATACAATGAGGCTGTTTTTTTTTGAGACCAGTTCATTGTTTATAAGTTGAATTTTTAATATAGGGGATTTTCAGAGGAGGTGGAACTACTTTTTATTTTTGTGAAATCTCTATTACATTTATTATGTAATGTATATTTTATAGACCTTTACATGTTTATTGCTCTTTTGGACCCATATCAAGTTCCAGGATGACTCCCTTCTTTAGGCTAGACCTAATTTTGTTTCCTTCCAAATAAGGAATGAGATAGAAATTTCAGGCCACAAAAGAATATCATCCAATTAACAGCTTTTTTCTACCTCTGCAGGCTTCACTTTAAATCATCTTAGGCAGCATTCTGATATTACCCACACTAGTGCTGGCATTTGTCTTGTCATAGTTCTCTGTTTACACGTTTTCTGAAGAGTTCTATTTTTCCAAACAGGGAGCATAGAAAGGAGTAACTGACAGGACTTGAGGTGGTGGTTTTCCTCATGCCAGAGTCATAGCTAGCAATGAGATGTCACCTCCTGGGGCAGAAATGACTTTCCATGGTAACTATGCCTCCCCCACAACTGCACACACATACACAATCTTCCTCCTACTGAGTCATATAGTAGTCCTATAGTTCAAATTAGAGCTATGCCTGTAAGTTTATGAGACTATAAATATTTATTGGCGTAGAAAGACCCAGCTTTCATCTGAGGAATGGGTACTTGTTTCGAACAGCTGATTCTGCAGCTCAACTCATAATCCAACTCATACACCACCAGAGCACCTGGTCATAGGAAGAACCAATCATAATTTCATCAACTGGTTCACCTATTTTCTATAAACATTATTAACATAGCAAATAAAAGATCAAACAAAGATATTTGTTATAGAGACTGCAGCAGAACTTCATATAAAATGATTCAATTATTGAGTCTTCTAAATTTTGCTCAGTATATACTATGAACTAATTTTTGTTCAAATGGATTATATCTCACTCTAAGCACTGGACCAAATCCTGGTGGATATTGTCAACTTCAAGTTGCATTGAGCCAGACTTTCCTGTACCTGTATATAAACAAATGTTTGAACTTATATAACATCAGCCTATGTGATCATGAGGTGTCACTAGGATTCAGTAACAGGCATCAAAGACACAGAACAAAAAAATTCATATTATTGTGAATGAAGGGGAGTGCAGAATGAAGACCCAAAGTCCATCTGTAAGCAACTGGACATGCCCCTACAGAAGGGTCTTCGGCAGAAGATGAGCAAACGAGGGTGCAGTATTGCACTGATGAACCACACAACTTTCCTCTAGTTCTTGAATGCTTCCCTCCCCCCACCATCTTGACCCAATTCTACCTTACAAAAATGGCTAGAGCAGAGGATGTATATGGGTACAGATAAGAACTGGAAACACAGGGAATACAGGACAGATAAAACCCCTCAGGACCAATATTAAGAGTAGTCATACCAGGAGGGTAAGGGTAAGGTGGGGGGATAGAGGGGGGGCTGATCACAATGATCGACGTATAACTCCCTTCCAGGGGGACAGACAACAGAAAAGTGAGTAAAGGGAGACATTGGTCAGTGTAAGGCATGAAAAATAACAACATGTTATAAATTATAAAGGGTTTATGAGGGAAGGAGGGAGGGAGAGAAGGTGTGGGAAGGTGTAGGGAAAATGAGAAACTGATACCAATGGCTCAAGTTGAAAGGAAATGTTTTGAAAACGATGATAGCAACAAATGTACAAATATGCTTGACACAATAGATGAATGGATTGTGATGAGTTGTATGGGCCCCCAATACAATAACTTTTAAAAACCCACCTTTATATAAGTCCCTGTTTGGATTTCTCAGTATTTTAGAATATGTTATTTCAACTCTTTGAAATACGTAGGTATATTTTCCATTTGGTCCAACACAGGTATTTATCTATCTCAGTAAAATTTGTAGGCTCTGCATTGCTTTGAAGTGGTACTGTGAGAGAAACACATGCCCTCAAGTAACATACATTCTATTGAGGGAAGACATACAATAAACAAATTCAATAAATAAAGCTATGTAATAATAATTATTATTCACATAAATGAGGGTACAGGGACAGAGAATGACAGTGGCAGAGTGGCCCTGGGGAGGCAGGCATTAATGAATGGTATGAGTAATATGTGTATCTGTCTGGAAATAAGTGGGTTCTGGGCAGAGTTCCAGTGATCAAAGCTGCATTAGTAATAACTACAGTGTTAGTAGTGAATTGAAAGATACCCCTAGTTTAATATAGTTCTACAAACAGACAAAAGATGCAAGAACAACAATATTTGCGAATGATTATAAATAAGCCTATAGTGAGAAAAAGTCTAGATTGTCAGGATCAGGTGAATGATGGAAGAGCAAGGACAAAATATTATATTACTTTGATAAATTGTGAATGTAAAATAATATAGACATACTTAAGATACGAAGATGTGTGACTTTAGAATCTATGAGACTTACTATCATATCTGATTGCTCAGAAGCATATTGAGCGAAAAGCTCTGATACTGACAAGACAAACAGCCAAAAGCCGGTAGCAAGTCGGAGCAGTACATGCCTGTATTTAGACCCCTAATAAATGCCCTTTGCTGCTATTTTAAAAGGACTAACTTGCCCAAAGTGCCATGGAGAGACTACCATCTAAGTAACATTAAAAAATATATTTTACAATGAAGTTGAGATGAATAGTAGACACTAAAATGAGAATTACAGGAATCCTGAAACAGAAGTTGGAAAGCAAAGCCAACAGAGGGGAGATATTCATAATGTACATTCTTAAGGAGTGTATGGCATAAAGTAGGGAAAACAAGAAAGTTATTTTTGAAACTGAGTTTTGCTCAAATCGATTCTATCTCACCCTAAACACTGGCCCAAATCCTGTTGGGTTTTGTTGTATTAAGTCAGATTTTCCTTATCCTGTGCTTGTGTATGAATAACTTTTTGAATGAAAAGTTAATCTTGATATAAGTCCCCATTAAAACACCTCAGTATTTTTAGAACACATTATTTTGTCTGTGAATTATGTAGGTATAATTTCCAGTTGTTGCCACAGAGACCTGTATCTGTCTTAGTACACACTGTAGTCTCTGCTTTGCTTCCTCTATAAACTCTTTCCATCTCAGTAGGACTCACCTCAGTTTTCATTACTTCATATACGATTCTGAGGTGGTCTTACCACCACACATGTCTACAACTGTATGCTGATGCTTCTGTAAAACCCATCTCAGTCCTAGAATTCTGCAAACTCAGATGTCGAGTTACTCATTAATCATCTCTTCTTCACTTTACCACACCAATTACAAATTGCGAATGTACAACTAATCTCATATAAAATATGGAAAGAATGAAAGAAGGTCAGCGTCCAGATTACCTGGGGAAAATGTAGCAACTGATAGAAACTCTGTCACACTGAGTGCATGGTTTAGGCTAATACCATCTGAGCTTGTCTCAAACACTAAGAAAAAGTGACTGGACTGTGGTAGGACCACAAATATCAGCCATAAAGAGAAAAAGTACCATCAAATCAACAAAAGGATATAATGTATGTCTCGGTAAAAGAATGGTCAGGGGAGCTCCTGTTATGAATACCCAAATGTAGTCAAATTGTAAACAGGAAGTGATTCCCAGTATCTTACAGAAGCTTAAATTATTGTCCCAGTGATGAACGACAATGGGAGAAAAGTAACACTTATAGAAGAAAATATGTGCATCTGAAAATATGTGTGTGAAATTCAAATAAGCTAATTCAAACATAGTAAAGAAAACATGATTCAAAAGTTTGTCTATTTCAAAATCATCTTAGAAAATTCCTTTTAAAAAGTGCTTAAGGGCCATGCAATATGAACAATAAGTATGTGCTAGATCCTTAATGGGGAATTCAAATATGACTCATATGATAAATACCAATATCAACCACTGATTGAGTATTATTGGGGGCATTTGCTCTAAATACACTACTTATTTGCTGTCTGACATGGGAACATATCTAACTTCTTAATCTATTCCTTAGTTTCTGTATCTGAAAAAGAAAATAATTGTGTCACTAATTTAATAAGACAGTTTTATGCACTATTTGAGATTCTGTCCATAAATAACAAGTTATAATAACTCAATAATTATTAGATATTGAAAAAATGCACTCATAGGTTTCCTTTTCTCAATCTATCCATATTGGCTCATGAAATCATC
>PVJH01018492.1:0-35391 GCA_004026705.1 Nesogale talazaci | reverse complement strand
TATCATTATTTTGTCACATCGTACACTGTCCTATGTGTCCCTTGACCCACTTCCCTGCTGTCAGTACCCCAGGAAGGAGGTTATACGTAGATACCTGCAATTGGTTCTTTGCTTTCTATTCCACCCTTCCTCCACCATCCCGGTATCACCACTCTCACTACTCGTCCTGAAGGGATCATCTGTCCTGAATTTTCCATGTTTCTGGCTCCATTATATATCCACTGGTCTGGATTTGTAAGGTAGAAATGGAATCGTGATGGGGGTGGTGGGAGGAAACATTTAAGAACTAGAGGAAAGTTGCATATTTCATTGTTGCTACACTATATCTTGATTGGCTCACCTCCTTTGTGTGACTCCTCTGTAAGGGGATGTCGGTTCACCTACTGATGGGCTTTAGGTTCCCAATCTGTACACTCCCTCATTTATAATGATATAATTTTCAGTTCTTTGATGCCTGATACCTTATCCCTTCAACACCTTGTGGTCACTCAGGCTGCTGAGTTTCTTCCATGTGGTGTTGCTTCTGAGCTAGATGGCCGATTGTTTCCTTTCAAGCCTTTAAGATAGCCAGGCACCATCAGTGTCCTTCACCACATTTGCGGATGCACGTATTTGTCATCAGCGATCAAATCAGGAAGGTGGGAGGTATTGTTATGATTTTCAGTTCTTTGAAGCCTGCTAACTGATCCCTTTGACACCTCATGGTCACACAAGCTGGTGTGCTTCCTCTACATGGGCTTTGTTGCTTCTGAGATAGAGGGCTAATTTTTTACTTTCAAACCTTTAAGAACCCAGATGCTACATCTTTTGAAAGCCAGGCACCATCAGTTTTCTTCACCACTTTTGTTTGTGCACACATTTGTCTTCAGTGATCATGTTGGGAGGTGAGCATTGTGGAATGCAAATTTAATAAAACAAAGTGTTTTTGCCTTGGAGAAGTACTTGAGTGAGGTCCAATGTCCATCTGATGCCTTAATACTAACCCTATAAGTAAGTGCATGCAGATCTATTTCCCCATCATAATATATATTCACCTACATACATGCCTGTATTTAGTCCTCTATGAATGTCCTTTACGCCTCAGTTCTTTTCTCTATTTCGCTTTACTTTCCTCTTGTCCCACTGTCATGCTCAGCATCCATTGGAGTTTCAGTATTTTTTCATATACAAGCAGGGGAACCCAAAGTGACCAGGTTTCAGCACAGATGAAAACGCTAAAAACAGATTCTGAGAAAGAATAGGCTGTCCACTTCAGAAAATTAGCCTTTGAAAACTTTACATATAGAATTGAGACTTTGCCAGATACTGAAAAACCCATGGATGGGACTAGAACATTGTCAGCTATAGTGGCAGAAGATGAGCCCCTCCGGTGGAAGGCATTCAAAATATGACAGAGGAAGAGCTACTTTCTCAAAATAGAGCTTATCATATTGACATGTGTGTAATATAGTCTTTGGGGTCTTAATTTGCTTATGGGGCACAACTAAAAGTTAAAATGAAAAGCTGTACCCATTTTTAATAATCAGAACAAGGAATGCATGAAATATAAATCTAAGATAATTGTGATGTCATCAAAAATGAAGTGTATGTATAAGGTCAACATTCTAGGCATTCGTGAGCTGAACTGAACTGCTACTGGTCATTTCAAAACAGGAAACCATATGGTTTTCTATGCCAGCAATCAATCAATTCAGAGGACTGGCAATACATCATTGTCAAAAAAGACTACTCAAAATCAATCTTAATGGACAATGTAGTCTGTGTTAGGATAACATCTGCCTGCATACAAAGGATTTCAAACTAAAGCTAGTCATGATGAAATTGAAGAATTTTACCAACATCTTCAATTTCAAATTCATCAAGCCTTCAATAAAAATGAATTGAGGCTGAGCCCCGGTGGTGTAGTGGTTGTGCGTGGGACTGCGGCCCACTGGGTTGGAGGTTCAATTCCAGCTCCCAGGAGCAAAGGCTGGGCCTCCTACTCCCACCACCTGAGGGCAATGATGCCTAAAGAAAAAAATGAATTGATAATTATTAGCAATTGAAATGCAAAATGTTAAGGAAAAAAGAAGCACTAATGGCTGGAAAATATAGTGTGAAAGAACCAAAGAGATTGCATGATAGAATTATTTCAATAATACAAATGACGATTTTACACATCCACTTCCACAAAAGGAATCCTTAGAAATTCAATAGATTACATTTGTTAGAAGACTTGATGGAGAGACTCAATACCATCACAGGGACTGACTGTGAAAAAGCCTGTCAAATGCTAATATGTGAATTCTGGTTGAACTTGAAGAAAATTAAAACAAGTTCATAAGAGCCAGAATATGATCTTCAGTCAATCTCATCTGAATTTCCAGAACATTTCAATAACTGGTTTGATGCATTGAACAAATGATAAGATGAGCTATAGGATAACATGAAAAACATCCTTCATGAGGAAATCAAAATGTCACTTAAAAGATACAAAAGAATGATCAAACTTCTCATTAGAAGACATTCGAAAACTTCTTAATCTTTGAGTAATGGGAGAAGTGATGAAGTATAAGACTAGAAGATTTCAGAGAAAGGGAGCTTGAAGGGATTTGGGAAGCAAACATGGAATCTAGGGGAGCCCAGAATTTGATTGTGATTGTGTATATACATCTCACTTAGCAAGCAATTTAACCATGCAGGTGTGTGATTTGTGAAAACTCTATCAACCAAACCACTTTAAAACCATATTAACAGTGTAAAAATATAACATAGTGTGAAAAATATAGCCAATATCATTGAACATTATGTACAAAAGTTGTTGAATGAGAACCTATACTCCTATGTAAACTCTCTTCAAAACACAACAATAAATAAAAAGAAAATTTCAAAAGGCAGCTAGAGAAGTCAAAAATCAAATACTTTAACTAAATATACACAAATCTATAATTAGAAAACAAAAAAAGAAGACTCTCAGTATTGTCTTATACTTAAAGAACTCAAGCTAAACTCAAGCCTTGAGTTGCAAAAATCAAAGATTATATGAGTGTGGCAGTTACATAATCTGTTGTCAACTTGGGACTTAAGAGGGAAGGGGTGCTGTTTATCCTGTCAACCAGGTCACAGGTTGAAGACCTCATTTGGAGTTGTTAAGGAAATGAATAGCTTGTTGGAGGCTATTTATCACTCACTCCCTGATAGACGTTACTGATGATGAGCCTGACGGACCACAGTGATACCAGCCAGAGCCCTAGAGCTAGAGGAGCAATGTGGAGCCCCACACCAGCGCGGAGATGTTTACACTGCTAATGGATGAACAAGCCTTTCTACTCACAGGCCTGTAATCTTCCTGCTACTGGTGTCATTGCCTGTGTCAGTATGGGACATTTGAGCTAATAATCAGACTTACAAACTTGATCTAGACTGGACTGGGATGTTTTCTCAATGTTCAATGGCTCTTGTGTATAAACCTCTTTCTTATATACAAAGTCTTAGACTTTGTTTTTCTAGTCAACCCATAGTAACATAATGGGAAAAAATACTGAATGATTAAGAAAGCATCAAAAGAAGTTGGGAAGAACACAAAGAGCAATAGTAGCAAAGAAGACTAGATGACATTCCACCATTTCAAGAGGCACCATAAGTAAAAATCTAATGGTATTGAAGGAAAAGATTCAAGCTTCACTGAAAGCCTACCAATGGAAATGTATAAACTAGCTGATGAAGCACTTGAGTACTTATTCATTGATGGCAAGAAATCTGGAAAATGGTTACTTAGCTAACCAAGTGGAAGAGATCCATATCTGTGTCTATTTCAAAGAAAGATGGCCTGATGATGCTCAAATAATAGGACAAACTCATATCACAAGCAAATAAATTTTGCTGAAAATCATTCAATAATGGTTGCAGCAGTACATTGACAGGGAACTACCAGGCGCACAGGCCAAATTCACAAGAGGACTTATAACAAGGGGTATCATAGCTGATGTCACATGGATCTGAGCTAAAAGCAGAAACTACCAAAAAGATGTTTGTGCCTTAAGGACGAAGCCAAGGAATCTGACAGAGTGGATCATATCAAGCTATGGAGAGCCATTGGAAGAATGGGAATTCCAGGACACTTCATTGTGTTCATGGGAAACTTTTACATGGATTAAGAGGCACTTGTGTGAGTAGAATAAAATAATACTCTATGGTTCAAAGTCAGGAATGGTATGAGCCAGGGTTGTATAACTTCATACTTATCCACTCTGTTTGCAGAGGAAAATATCAGAGAAGCTACAAGCTACAAAGAAGAATAGAGCATCAGGATTGGAGAAATTCTTATTAACAATTTGCAAGATGCATATGATACAATATTCCTTGTGCAAACTGAAAAGGTCTTGAAGCATTTGATTATAAAGATCAAGGATTACAGCTGTAAGCAGTCTTCAATATAGATGATAACCCAAGGTAAAGAAGACAAGAATCTTTACAACTGGATCAATAAGTAACCTCAAGACAAATGGAGAAAAGATGGAAGTTGTCAAGAATTCCACCTTGCTTTAACCCACAATGAATGTGCAGCAGTCAGATCAAGTGATACATTGTATTGGGTATATCTGCTAGGCAACATTTAAAGATGTGGACAAGCAAGGATGTTCCTTTCAGGGCTAAAGTGCTGTTAATGCAAGTCATGGCTATTGGCTTTGCATTGTGTGCCCTCATCCGCATGTAGACATTGGCTATCGAAAAAGCAAGACTGAAGAAGAACAGATGCATTTGAAGTGTGGTGGTGTCAAATAACACTGAAAAGTACCACAGACTTCCAAAAGAATCAATTAATCTGTCTTGAAAGAAGGATATCCAGTAGGTTCTTAGAGGTAAAGATGGGGAGCCTTTGTCTCAAGGGTTTTGAGCATGTTGTCAGGAGACACCAGTCCTTGGAGAGGACATCATCATCCTTGGGTCAGTGAAAACAAGAAAGGCCCGCAGCAAGATGGACTGACACGGGGGTTGCAATAGAGGGCTCAAACATAGAAATATTTGTGACCACAGTGCAGGGCCAGGCAGTGTATTATTCTGTTGTGCATAGCACTGGCGTGGGTTGGAACTGACTTAAGAGCACCTATCAACAATAAACAGCTTCCTCCAACCCAGCCACTGATACTCTTTTCCAAGAACGATTGACATTTTCTGAGCCTGGGGCTTGTATCTGGCAGGTTTTTCTCTCAGATTGCATCATGACTAATTCCTTCACTTCATTTGTTTTCTGCATGTTTAATGTTCTTCAGAAACCAAGAATTGTCCTCATTTCACTCGCCAAAATATAAATAATACTGGCATGAAAGTGAGTATGTAAAATATGTATGTTTTAGATATGCTTACATATACATGTATGAACAATTATAAAATTGCCACTTTTCCAAATGTGTTCTCTGAATAAATAACAGGACTACCTCCTTAGAAGAATAAAACAAGTAGTTTATAACCAGAGCTTGTAGTGTCTTCAGTCCCTATCACCCCAATGAAATCTTCAATAAAGACAACTTTTTACATTAAACCCAACTATAGGGCAGGACAGAACAAGCTCTAAGTTTCATATTAAAATGTTTTGTTTAACTTTTCTCTTTTGTATGCTATTTATTTGCTTCTGACTCAGAGTGACCCTTGGGACAGAGTGTTCTGCTCATTGGGTTTCTTTGGCTTTTAGCTCCATATAAGCTGACCAGCACATCTCTCTCCCATAGAGCAGCTGGTAGGATTTGATTGCTGATATTTGATTAGCAGCCCAGGGATTTATCACTACAGCACCACGGTACTGTGATCTTCTACCACTCATTCTGATGTATGGCTTAGGGCAGAAGGATGGATGGCAAGACTTCCCCTTATGCACTTTGGACAGGGAGTCAGGAGAGAACAGCCCCGAGAAAAAGGGCAGGTAAAATAAAGCAGGGCAGGGGGAAAGAGGAAGGGCCTCTGCAAAAATGGATGTACACAGGGGTTGCAACAATGGACTCAAATAGAATAACCGTGAGGATGGTGTAGCACCACCCAGTGTTTCCTTCTGTTGTCAACAGTCACCAAGAGTAGGCTGTGAATATAATGGGCCGAATAACAATGAAAAAATTGTTCTCTCAACCTCATTATAAGCTGGGGGTGGGGTGGGGGGAGAAAAAGAAAAGCACATTGCCATCAATAGTCTAGTCTTACTGTTCCTTAGGTTTTCAGAGGTTACAAATCTTTATGTAAGAGGATTGCCTCATTCCCCCCACCCCCTCTCCACCCCCAACAGTTGGCTAATCTTTTGGATGGCAGCGAAAATCTTTATTCACTGTGACCCAATGTTCCTTCTCAACACCTACCACAAACAGGTTTAATAGGATTGACTTTTCCCCAAGGACATAACCAAAAGTTCTAGCGGATTCTGCAACATGCAAAAGCATGGCAGAGAAGCAACCTAAATGTCACAACTGTTTGGTGCTTGGTTGCAGACTCTACCTTGCCTACAACTTCTAATGATATCAAGATGTACAAAGCTTTACATCTTGATATGTAAAATGAGCTCTGCTCTCTAAAAGATGCAAGGAAAGGCACACAACGAAAACTACAAAATCAAGGTTGCGAAGACCATACACATTTAAATATGCATCTTCCTTATCTCGCTCAGGGGCTGGGGTCAGTTAGTTCCAGATGATCCTACGGAGAAACCACTGACAAGAAGCCTCTTCGGAAACGTATTGTTCCTGATGGAAGCCAACCATCAGTTAGAGAAGACAAATGACTTTTTGAGTTCAAGTAGGAAGCTTGGCTGTAGTTTCCCAAGGACCGGACCTAGCAATTTTGCCACTCAACTCGACCCACTTACCGGGTCCACTGGGCTGCAAAAACTAGAGCGTTATGAGCAGGAAGAGTCCAGGACCCGGCACAATCCGATAAAGCGCTAGGTGGCCATCAGCTTGTGAGACCGTTGCTATAGAAACAAAACCTAGCTCTGGGCTAACCCCATGGCTTTCCGAGAGGCGACCCAGACGCTCCAGGGGCGTGGTTGTCGGAGTGACGCCCGGAAGGGGCGGGGCGGAGTCCAACCGCGTAGCCCAGAAACGGGCGGCACCCCACAGCGCATGCGCCCCTCGCCGGGGGGGGTGGGGGCAGGACCCTCGGACTGCCGCGGGCTGCTGGCTTACTGAGCTATGGCGGCCGCGAGGGTCCCGCCAGACGTAGCTCTGCGCGAAGCAACTGCGCGGAAGTTAGAGAGGTTTGCCGCGCTGAGAGGTACGAGTGCGGCTCCGGAACTTCCTCGGGGCCGGGAGCGGGAGGGCGCGGGTGCCCCGGAGACTCGGGGGGCTGTGGTCACTGCCTCCTTCCTCAAGTGCGGGCCCAGGCCCTGACGGAGCGAACGTTTCCCTCGCCCTTTCTGTTCCTCTAGTGCCTGCCTCCCCGTATATGCTTTAGGAGTCACCTTTTTTTTTTTTTTTTTTTTAACATAAGTGAGATTTCGTCCCATAGAATTTCAAGGTACAACAAAGTTGGAAGGAGGGCGGGGAGCAATAGCTTCATAGTTACTGCGTCGGAAAACTGCCAATAGGACACTTGCATATGGTTAGTATTTTGAATAAATTTTAAAGCGCCGTGGTCAATTGTTTTAACTCATACAAATAAGTTTAATCCACACCTGATACCACAGCTTATTTGCCAGTTTTTTTTATTTTTGTTTTTTTTTTAATGCAAATATCTGTAGAACCTGGTTTTACAGAGACAGGAATGACTCAAAAATATAAGGAAGTTTGGCATCAAGAAAATGAGAAGAAAAAAGCCCAGCATACATTTATTCGTCTGGTTTATCCATAAGTAAGGAACAATAGCCTGCTTTTAATGAGTTCATCGGGATAGCTCTGTTAATTAAGAATGCTATCACGTAATCTTTGAACTTGCACAGTTCAAGGTAAGATAAGAGCAACAAGTGCTTAGGTTTATAAAGGCAACATTGAAGGACTGGATCCTTGGACTGGATCTTTCTTAACTAATAAACATGAAATAGCCCTGGGATGTGCACATTAGTTTTCAAGTAATATTATTGATAATATTAGTAATTTTCATGATTTTATTCCACTGCCCTCATAAAGATTTCAGCAACGGTCTTTGTAAGCAAAGTACTTTTCTTAATCAAGAAACATGACCCCTTTCAGAATTTCTAAAAGTGTGTCGAACATGAAAGGTTCACATCATCTTAAAGAGAAGAGGAAAATTTGTGGACAGTCTTCGATGTTACTGAAAACTCGCGCACATGTGTTTAAAACAGTGTTCCAGAGGGTTAGGGTCACTTTAATCTTAGCAAAGTAGATTACCAGGTGGTGGTTGGTTCCCTCTGCACTGCCCAGTGAATTCAACCCGCCAGCTTCACTTAGCTGCAAGCTCTAACCATTTTCACAGCCCCCTCATCAGCCTTCTTGCCATCCACGCGTCTCTGACTGATACCAGCCCTTGGTGTACCCCACAGGATTTTCAATGATGTGGACTTCAGAAACAGATCACCAGGCCCACATCTTACTAGATTTCTGGTGGATTCCAACTCTTTGACTAACAATTGAGTGTTTAACCATTTACACCACCCAGTGGCTCCTGGATTCTAATTACCACAAATTATTACTTACTCTCAAAAATAGAAGCGTATGTTGAGCCCCAAATTTGCTTTAATCCTTAGTCTTCTTGGGAGAAAGAATTTGACACAGAGACACAGCAGTGCAGCAAACCATAAGTTTTAGTACAGAGGTAAAGTAAAGCATAGACAAGTTTTAGTACACTTGAGCACCTTAAAGCCAATATCTCAGCAGAAAGGTCTCCTTGGTGTGTTCTTTTTTATAGTCTACCCAAGCACCCTCCACACCCTGTGAGTCAGGTTCTTTGCAGTCGTTTTGCTGGCCTTTTTCTAGGTATTACTGGTCTCATATTTTGAGGCTTTGCTAGTCCATTTCCAGATACTATCTGTCTAGATTTTAAGGAGGTTATTTTACCATTCAATTTATTCTCACTTTCATGGTTTCCTTAACCAAGTGTCACCCTGGCTCTAAACCTAACAGATCTGTGACGATGCCAATAAATGTTCTGTTTTTCACCCCTTTCTAAATTGGAAAAAATTAGAAAGCTAGAGAATTCTAAATGTACCCATTTCATTTTTCTATTTTTCCAAATAGGCAAACCTGTGGCTCCTGGAGAATACTGGGACGTGGTTGCAATAACAGCTGCTGATGAACAACAGAAATGTGCTTATAACCAGCAGCTATCAGAAAAGCTGAAAAGGAGAGAGTTACCTCTTGGAGTTCAATATCATGTTTTTGTTGATCCCACTGGAGCCAAAATTGGTATACATTTTATAGTCTGGTTTATAACAAATGCTGGGAACAATAATCATGGAAGAAAAGTTTTTCTGTGCCTTAAAGCTAAAAACAAACGATGTAGCATTCCATAGATACCCTGTACTAATACCTTTCAGTTTAAATTAAATCAAGTCTTTAGAGAGATGAAAGTATATAACAACCCTTTTTATACACTGAGTTGAAGCTAAACCTTCTAGAGTATTGTTTAGAACAATGTTATTACTTTTAGTAACATTTACTCTGCTCAGATGGTGAATATTCCTTTGGACTCAAGAGCAGGATTCTCAGAGTGACTCTTCATCTTAAAATGTCTTAAGAAATTTTCTTGAAGCCAGCAAGGCAAAAATATGTAAACATGCACTCCTGGAACTATAATGTGAAGTGCCAAAGCGCTCGACCTGGTGGCGTAAGAATTAGAGAATATTTACAGAAAACCACCAGTGAAGGTGTCCCTTGCTCTTCCGCTTCAAATAAGATATTTAATATATTCCCAGGGGGAAATTTTTTATATACTGCATGAACCCAGGGCTCCTTGATAAAGAAGATGCTGAATTTTGTTGGACACTGGCATTGTTGTAATTATGCAACATTATTGTAATCCTCATAATTATGGACTCCATACTTTCACTGTTATCATCATATGGGATAGGGGCGGTGTGTGTGGGGGAATACAGAACATGAAGTTGAATAGCAGCTAAATAAGTAGATCTTATAAGACTTTTTTGGAAATAACTCTAACTGGAATATATGATTATGGTAAAATTGTTTAAATAGATTTTGTGATTTGTAATGCCATTTGAGTTTTTTATTTGCAGTCTCTAGTGTAGCAGATTGGTTAATTTACTATTGTTTCAGTTAATATTCTCAAGAAAATATTAGTTCATTTATTGCAGAGGATTGATTTTTGACTTTCATTATTGCTTCTTTACAATGAGATGTGCACTTAATATTCCACCTTTGGCAATAGCTTTACTATCTTTTCAACTAGTGATGATAGTCAAAAGTCATGTCCTTGAAGTTCTAATTTTAAATTTGCCATAATTAAGAAGTTGTAATAGGTATTTATGAAATAAAGTATACTTTCTAACTTTATTTTTAAGGCAATGGAGGCTCAACACTTTGTGCCCTTCAGTGTTTGGAAAAGCTATATGGCGATAAATGGGATTCCTTTACCATCTTATTAATTCACTCTGGTAAAATTATTCTTTCCTAATTTACTTTTTTTTCCCTTCAGTATTTCACCATTGATATCCTGAAGACTTTTTTTTTTCTTTTTTACCCTTTTATTTTGTTCTGCTTTGAAAACAAATATGTCATGCTTTTCTTCAAGTGATTAGGTTTTACACAGCATGTTATTTGGAAAGGTTAAATATCCTTAAAATTGCAGATCAAATAGACTTTGAAATTTTTAATGGAGTTCTCTTCTAGTATAAAAATAGAAATTATGTCCCCAAACAGAGCTTATTAAAGTACAACCATTTCTTAGTCAAGCTTTCGAGAACATTGTTTTAAGAGGTTAGCTTACCTCTGATTGTTATACTTTTACAAAAATTTGCTGCCTAGCATTTTTTGTCTTATTGATTTCCCTTAATATAAGTTTTTAAAAAAGGAAAATGTGGTGACAAAAAATAAATTTAACAAATATGTACATAGGAAAACATGCATAAAGAAAGTATTTTATGACCAAATCAATTAGTGAAAGTCTACTCTAAGAAAAAAGAAGATTTTTTTAATTGAATAGATTTAGTTATATAAATATTTCAGTTATATGAAACTTTATATTTTTCACAATATTCTGGGAAGTCCTATGGTAATTTGTTTTTCTTGACTGGCATAGGTCTTTGAGAACTACTCATTGACCTGGCTTCTAAGACAGTTTGTAATTCTTACCATTTATTTTTACAGAGCATTAATTCTTTATAAAGATAATGTCAAACTAGAATGTTGCAATTCTAGATTTAAGATCAACCAAAAATGTGAAGCAGCTAAAATTGGGTACTAGAAAATGTTCAGTTGAAAATAGATAACTTCTACTATGTTGAACTTCACTAATAACTAGTTCTTCAACAAAGAATGTCATTCTTAGCTTTTCTCTGTTAAACAATATATCTCATTCTTTATATGTCAGTAAATCAAAAACTATTGCCTTAAAATCACAGAAGGCTTTATTAACAAAGCAGGTTAAATGTAAAGCTATTGTTTCTCCACATACTCTCTATCCAGGTGTATTACACTTCTAATTGCAATTTTCCCATCTCTGCAAACCTTCCCCAAATAATTCTGTACACTCTGAATTATATGGAGACATTTTGGACATCCTCAAAATATTTCTTGAGATGTTCTTTTGAATTTGAGGAGCAAACAATGTGTGAAGGGGAAAAACAAGGCACATTGAGTGGATCAAGTAAGTTTCCAAATGAGATTCTGATAGACAGCCCTTCGTACCTCAAGGGATGAGTGGACATATTGTTTTAATGGAAAAAAATTTCTTGATGCAGCTCTCTCGGCCTTTTTAAGGAAAAAAAAAAACATTGCAGACTTAAGTTTTCTTATAATTTCAAAATGCTAAGATGCCTTGGTTATACTGTGTCCTTTGGGGGTGGGTAATCAAGCTATGACCTCCTTAGAATTCTGAAAAATGTGTCACCTTAATGTTCTGAGCTGGTACCCCAGCCTTGAGTTTAACTGGTTCTGCAGATCCCTTCAGAGGCCTTTGCTTGTACTGGATCATTTTGTGTAGGCACTCGAGGACAAGTGAATTATTGAAAACTTGTCTGTAGCCTTCCACTGATCAGAGACATGCTAAACGTGGCTTGTTTGAAATAAGCCCCACCGTGTAGGAACTAGAACCCTGGCGGTAATACCTTTTTTGAATTACTCTCATAGTATTGAGCACCTAAAACATGCTAACTTATCTGTCTTGCTACATTTGCTGACTTGAAAATTATAATTTAGTGGAAAATTGTGTTTCCCAAGATAAACAACTAAAATGTGGTGAAGTGGAATTTTAATTCACTTTTGTGTGACCCTCTTCAGTATGTAATGCTGCCTTTCACTATAATTACCTTAAAATGTATAAATTATACAATGTATTTAGTAGAAAACTTTTGAAAATTGAGAAGTTAAGATCATTTAAAAGGAAGGAACTTTTACATTTGAAACAAGCATAAATTTAAAATGTTTTAACAATGTATCTGAAAAATGTTTATTTATTGTATATACTCACGTATAAGCCAACCTACGTATCAGCTGATGGCACCTAATTTTACCACAAAAAGAGCATTAAAAATGTTCTAAAAAACTCAACTTATGTACAAGTATATACGGAACATTTTTAAGTTAATTACCCCTTTTGTAACCATTTCCCCCACTGGGAAGGTAGATCCTTCAGCATGAAACTTAATGTTTGAGTTGTAAACACTAGTTGATCGTTTAGCCCATGGTGTTTTTAATAAGTTATACCTTTGATTTGAAACAGTTTATAAACTATACTGTGCAATGCAATTGTTTCTTAATCTAGATGAGCCAAATCATTATAGAAGAATTGCATTTTGAATTTTTAATCTGGAACTCATTTTTCTCTCCTGATTTACATTGTACTTATTATCTTTTTTTTTTTAAATTCATTTTATTGGGGACTCATACAGCACTCATCATAATGTATACATACATACATACATACATATGTTGTGTCAGTAGTTACATCTTTTCTGGGATGGGGTGGGGTTCTTTTTTTTTTTTTCTTTTGATTTGTGAGAAGTAAGCCAATTTTATAGGGCATTGTACTTATTATCTTTAAAGATATTTTGAATTATAAGTGATGTTTTGAATTATTGCTGATGCTTCTTGAAGTTTTAAATTTTTGTGAACACTATTAAATTTTGAAAAAGTGATTTGTTTGTTTACTTTTTATAGGTGGCTACAGCCAGCGCCTTCCTAATGCAAGTGCTCTGGGAAAAATTTTCACCGCTTTACCTCTTGGTAACCCCATTTATCATATGTTAGAATTAAAACTAGCCATGTACATTGATTTTCCTTCACATATGAACCCTGGAATTCTGGTTACCTGTGCAGATGATATTGAACTTTATAGTCTTGGAGAATCTGAGTTTATTAGATTTGACAAGCCTGGATTTAGTGCCTTAGCTCATCCATCTAGTTTGACTGTAGGTACAACCCATGGAGTATTTGTCTTAGAACCTTGTGATCATTCAGAGCATAGAGACCTTGAGTACAGGTGTTGCTCTCGTTTCCTTCATAAGCCCAGTATAGAAAAGATGCACCAGTGTAATGCTGTATTTAGAGCCAGACAATTTTCTACACAGGACTTTGCAGAAGATAACACTCTTTTTAAATTAGACAATGAATATGTCTACACAGACAGCTTATTTTATATGGATCATAAATCTATGAAAAAATTACTTGCATTTTACGAAGAAATAGGCACATTGAACTGTGAAATAGATGCATACGGAGACTTTCTGCAGGCTTTGGGACCTGAAGCAACAGTGGAGTACACCAGAAATACATCAAATGTCACAAAAGAAGAGTCAGAGTTGGTAGATATGAGACAGAGAATATTTCATCTTCTTAAGGGAACATCATTGAATGTTGTTGTTCTTAATAACTCCAAATTTTATCACATTGGAACAACTGAAGAGTATTTGTTTCATTTGACATCAGACAGCAAGTTAAAGTCAGAACTTGGCTTACAGGTCATAGCCTCTAGCATCTTTCCGGCAGTACCAGAATACTTTGAAAAAACACCCTGTATCATTCAGAGTATACTAGATGCTAGATGTTCTGTGGCACCTGGCTCAGTTGTGGAGTATTCCAGATTGGAACATGATGTTTCAGTTGGAGAAAACTGCATTATTAGTGGTTCTTACATCATAGCAAAAACTGCTGTGCCTGCATATTCTTTTGTGTGCTCTTTAAGTTTAAAGATAAATAGACACTTGAATTATGCAACTATGGTATTTGGAGTGCAAGACAACTTGAAGAAAAATGTCAAAACAGTATCAGATATACAGTTCCTTCATTTTTTTGGAGTCTCTTTCCTGTCCTGCTTAGATCTTTGGAATCTTAAAGCTACCAAAGAACTGTTCTCCGGAAACAGGACATGTTTAAGTTTATGGACTGCTCGCATTTTCCCAGTCTGTTGTTCTTTGAGTGATTCAGTTACAACATCCTTAAAGATGTTAGATGCTATAAAAAACAAGTCTGCATTCAACCTGAGGAGTTATGAACTCTTTTCTATTGAAGAAATGCTTGCCTGTAAAGATGTACAAGACATGATAGCTTATAGAGAGGAAATTTTTCTAGACATTAATTTAAAGGGAAAGTCTGATTGAGAGACATCTTATAAAAGATTGCT
Organism: Nesogale talazaci; assembly: GCA_004026705.1. NCBI lineage: Eukaryota > Metazoa > Chordata > Mammalia > Afrosoricida > Tenrecidae > Nesogale > Nesogale talazaci. The sequence continues at coordinate 20,679 of PVJH01018492.1, read as the reverse complement.
TCAGAGAGTTTGTGGGAAGATGGAAGTAAAAGATAATGGAATGTTTTCACAAACTTTATGTAGTCCCCATGTATAATTTGCCTAACTTTTATTGACCAGAGTTGCACCAGAGTTAGAAATATTCCATTAAAGTGAACTAGTAAAATTTATTTTTAAGCTACTACAATTTTATTAAATAACTCTCGCTACCAAAAATTGTTGATAAGCCCCTTTTTGAAGAATTTTTCAAGGTAATGTGTTCAAAAGGCAAGTTTAAAAGAACTATAAGTATCTTTTATTTAAATAAGATTGGATTTGATGAGCATTGTTTGTTTATATAAAGCCATCGTAGTGTTAAATATAATTTTCTAAGTGTTCTTTTAGAGTTTTATCATCTCCTTTTGACCTTTCTAATGTTCTTAGTGTTTATTAGTAGTTCTCATCTTAAATGTTATTCTATTTAGATGAACTAATAACAATTGCTTGTATAGGACTTTCAGAATACTATAGGAATAAAGTTAGAAACAAATCCACACCCAACAAAATTCACTTAAGTCAATACTTAATCTGAATATTTTAATAAATAGATTGAAGCAGTTTTGTAATCAATGTCAAATTGTTTTTTCTTATATCCATTTGTCTATGAAACGTGAAACAAGAGTTTATTATTTTTTGTTTGTGAAGTTGAACACATTCTTATAGAAGAGGTTTCAAAAAGTTTGTGATAAATGGAATTAAAAGATAATACATTTTCCATGAATTTCTTGAAGCCCTCTTCTGTCAATTTTATTTTAAGTTCTATTCATTGTAAAACATGCATATACATAATTGTTTCTATGTGGAAATTAGGGTTATTCTGGGGATAGTTGAGAGTTACTGATAATTACTTAGCTTCTATTTGGTTATTACATTCATTCTCTCCAACTGACCCCATTAACATTGCTGCTAAATTGCCAGATGGACTGATTTTAGTTTTTGTTTCTGTGGTTTATACCCATTGTATTGGTGATGCTGAGAAATAATGTGTGATGAAAAATTAGCAACAAAGAGACATAAGAACAGAAAAATCATGCACAGATGATCATGCCAACAGCTACAAGAAAATAAAATTGACTGGGACCACAATTTATATGTTTCTATTCTGGTGTAAGTACATATGTGAAATGTCTTCATATCAAACTCTAATAATTAAGAGAGACAAGATTTGTCAGTGTTTTGTGTTTTAAATTAAAATGGATAAAGGTAAATAAAAACCAATTCTTAAAGCATATATAAATATTTACTTTCTATAAATAGTCATATGAAAATATTGTTTAGTAAGCCAGAAGTTATTTGTCTTAATTATGGTATTTACGGGCTGAGCCCCGGTGGCGTAGTGGTTGTGTGCGGGACTGTGGCCCACTGGGATGGAGGTTCGATTCCGGCTCCACAGGAGCAAAGGCTGGGCCTCCTACCCACCACCAGGGCAGTGATGCCTAAAAAAAAAAATAAATAAATAAAAAAATAAAATAAAAAAAAAATTATGGTATTTACATGAAATTTTTCTTTTGTTTAGTTTTTTCACTGAAGAGAAAAATATGTAGGAGGTATTTAACATTTATTGATCACTGATTTACAGAGCTTTTAGGTGATGTCTTGTATTTGTCCTTCAGTAAATGCTTAGTACTGTACTTCACCTCATCTAAAATTATATGTGCATGATTAACCATTAAGAAAAATGCTGTCAATAAAATGGGACTTGATGATTTCCTTATTTGGAATTTTTATATTTAATGTAAATCTTTTATATGTGTCTTGATTGAAATTTTTGTTATTCTGATATACTTATATATACACATATACATAAAAAACTATGCAAAGTGACATACTAAAATGTAGTTAAGACATTTCTAAAAATATTCAGAGCAAAACTCTTTTGAATATTCAAGAGTTGTTGATAGGCGTGTGTTTCTGCCCAATAACACCTGCTATTCTCCAAAAGTATTTGTAAGGCTATATTTTTTAAGAATGATATCCCAGGCACTATCTGGATGTTCCTATAAGTTGCAGCTACCTGTTCTGAAAGCTTGGATTCTGATTCTTCACTATTAAACAAAAACCCAGTTTCTTTTCTCTCTCTCTCTCTCTCTCTCTTTCTCTCTTACTCTCACTCAAACTCCCACTCTCACTCTCACTCTCACTCTCATTCCATGTCATCACAAGACCCCAGAAGGCTTCTGTTAAAAGTCAGAACTTTCTAAAAAATTAATACTCAATACTTTAGTTCTATTTTATTTGAAATGCCAATAAGAATATGTTCATACCTCTTAAGTTTCATTGCTTGTAATAATACTAGCAAACACATGTCAATGACAGTGCACTTAACTCAGGTGACCTTCACATACATAGCTATAAGTCTATGTAGGAGCAGGCAATAACAACAGATTGTTGGTTCCTCGGAAATATAGGTGCCATTGGGTCTATTCCAACTCGTGGCTACACTATGGATATCGGAGCACAACACCATTCAGGCCTGCGCATCCTCAAAAAAGTTCTTAGGTTTGAGCATTGTTGCAGTCAACACATCTTGACCAAGGGCTTCCTCTCTTTTGCTTCTCCTCTGGTTTACCAAGCATGATTTCCTTTTCCAGGGACTGGTGTCTCTTCATAATGTGTCAAAAATATGTGAGAGGATGCCTTGCCATTTTTGTGCCCAAAGAGCATTCTGACTTTATTTCTTCCAAGACATATTTTTTTATTTCTTTGACAGCCCGTGGTACTTATGAAGATAGATATGTAGGTAGATAGATAATGATGATGATGATGATGAAGGTAAATAGATGATAGATAGATACAACATGAAGGAAAATAACAGCTCAGTTGGTCTGCACAGCAGTACAGAGGACTCAGTTCAACTCACTTCGTGGAATAGTTATATACTGAAAGTCCATCAAATCAGAAGGGCTGCTGGGTCGAAGGTCAAGGAAGCAGACAACTGACTCTTCCTATGGTCCGGCAGAGTCTATCCACAGGCAGAAAACAGGACTGATCACTGAATAGCAAAAGCAGGACCAGATGGGATAGTGAACGCAAGCAAAGCAAGATGACAGAATCCACCAGCCTCAAGCTCAAGCAATGTCTATACCAGCAGCAGCCTGGCAAAGCAAGTCATGAAGGAACCTCAAGCTCTAGTGACAGGATCCACAAGTTGACTGTCTCATAGGTAGTGTAGCTCACAAGTTGAGGCAGAGAGCTAGCTAAAGCAGCTGCACGCTGCCCTGATCATCAGAGCACGAGAGAGAGGTGGGCCAAGCCATTCGTCTCTTTGCCCTCCATTCAAACTGACCTTATTAATTCCACATGTTCCTGTTGGCCAGGTTGGCATAACCTACCTATCAAACCGCCAAAATTAAAATGCATTGATTCTTTGATCTCATTCAATTTCTAACTTTTATGTGCATGAGGCAGTTAAAAATGCCATGGCCTGGGTTAAATTCCTTAGTTCTCAGAGTAACATCTTGGCTTTGAAGCACTTAAAAGTGTACTTGTGTGTCACTTTTACCCAATGTAATATACTGTCTGATTTATTTGCTTCCATGAACATTGATTGTGGATCCAATCAAGAAGAAATCTTTGAGAACTTGAGTTTTTTTTCTCTTTATTGTGATGCTACCTATTGGTTCAGTTGTGAAAATACTAATTTTATTTATTCTGAACTATAAACCATACTGAAAGCTGCAATCCTAAATCTCAGTCAGGAAGTGCTTTAAATCCTCATTTTCAGCAAGCAAGATTGTGTCACCTGCATGGTGAAGCCTGTTATTAAGCCCTCCTCCAATCCTAACACTGCATTCTTCATAGAGTCCATCTTCTGTAAAATGCTATCAATTGTCTCTTTCTTCAGAGATACTTAAATATGGAGGGGATAAAATGTGAATTAAATATCTGTGTATCATATTAAAAAGTAGAACTAAGTAAAACTCAAATTGCAGCTTAGAATATCATTTGCATAATGATAGGGAAAATATCTTTGATAAGTGGTTAACTTTTCAGCAAATTTATCTCTCCAATAAAAAACTTTATAATCCCACTTCCATCCATCGAGTCCAACTCAGTGACACTATTCAGGGTAGAATTAACCCTTTAGTTTTCAGTGCTTTAAATATTTCTGAAATTAGAAAGACTCCTTTCTACTGTGGAGAATTTGGTAAGTTTGAACTGCTTACTGTTTGATTATCCACCCAGCATGGGTCCCACTATGCCCCATGGACTCCTTATGATTTTATACTTGTTTTTATTTTAATTCTAAAAATGATAATTTTGTCCTAATGGCAAGAAATATGAACTGGACAGTGATCATCAAGATCAGTAATCCACAGCCACCAGCTGCTGCAATGGGAAATGAGGGACTTTGCATTCCCAAAATGAGTTCCAGTCTGAAACACGTTTTCTACCCTATAAGATCACTGTGAGTTGCCATCAACTCGATGGTAGTGATTGTGCTTTTTGGTTTCTGTACTATGAAATGTTTTCTCTGATTTTACTATCTTTATTTTTAAATTTGTTGCATTTGCCATAAATGTTACATTCTAAAACTTTGTAAATGACTCATTATTTGCAACTATATTCCATAAGTTTACTAATGAGTTAATAATTAAAGAGAGAAAAAATCTAAAGAATAGGCAATAGTGTATATCCTATCTCACATTTATTCTCTAAGTTGCACAAAGTGAATCAGATTACACTAAGCTGAGATGCATCTTCTGGATCCTATTAAACATGCTAAAATTAAAAATAGATGGCATATATCCAAAATTAATTTCAACAACTTGGGGTAACCCATCTGTGACCTGGGCAATACTCCCAACAATATGAAGATAATGGAAGTTGGCAATAGATTAATCAAATATTTAACCTGGTGAAAATATAGGTATTGCTCTCATAACAGCTGGTATGAGATCAGGTGTGAATTCCATCTACCATGATATTAATGATACCCCTTGAACTTGAGCAACTTGGAGATCTAGAATCTAGACATCGTAATCTGTCATGTGCTTTAAAATCAATTCCACTTTAGAGCATATTATGATAGACTGCTGAGAAAAAAGTCAAAAAGCATTTGCTAATTGCTCAAAACAGACTCACGAACATTTTGTTGAACTACATAAAGCATATCTATCTGCTTCAAGAACTAAATTATTAAAGCAAGAAGTCTAAGTTGGAAGGAAACTTTTCAACTCACGGTAAAAGCAATAATTAAAGCAGCTATTAGAATAATTTAAATTTTGCATCATAAGTTTTTTTAGACAAAGTTGCAATTGAGATTAATGAAACACAAGTTGTGTTTATACTTAGTATAATTATACTATTTATATTTTTGTATGGAAATGTATAATTTCACATTCTTCCAAAATCAATGTGCTGCATTCTATAGAAGCTCAACTATGTGAAGAAGAATGTGACATCAAAGATTGGAGGAAGGCTCACTAACAACCTGTGATAAGCAGATGACAGAGCCTTGCTTGCTGAAAATGAGGACTTAAGTACTTGCTGATGAAGATCAAGGATTGCAGTCTTCAGTGGGGATTACAGCTTAACTCTGAAAATAACTAAAGTTCTTACACTGGACTAACAGGTAACATGATAAACAGAAACTTGAATTTTTCAAGGATTTTGCCTTGCTTGGATCCACAATCAATACTCATGGAAGCAAAAGTCAAGAAATAATAGACACATTGCCTTGCATAAATCTGCAGCACAAGACCCCTTTAAAGTGCTGAAAAGCAGGTTGTTACTTTGAGGAATAGAATGCATTTGACCTAAATCAGGGTATGTTTCAATCTTCTCATAGGTCTGTGAGAGTTGTACATTTTATAAGAAAGACGAGAAAAAACATCAATGCAGTTTGGTGCTGACAATGTTGAAAGTACCTCAGAGTGGCGAAAGAACAAACATCTCTCTTGGATGGCAAATGGAATGTTCCTCAGAAGCAGGGATGGCAAGAGTTCATTTCATGTACTTCAGATGTGTGGTCATGGAAGACCAGTTTCTGGAAGGGGACATCAACCTCAGTAAAGTGGAAGGATGTGTTGACACAGGGACTGCAACAGTGGGTTAAAACAAAATTGTAAAGATGAAATGAGACCAGGCAGTGTTTCATTCTTTGTACACAGGGTCACTGGCAGCACGTAACAACAACAAATTCTATACTGATATTCTTCATGACTCCAGGAATATACTGTGAAAATGGATAAATGTATAATGAGGTCTGAGTTGCATTATTCACTAGCAGTAGGAATAAGATCCTGGGGTGAGTTCCACAAAATTTAGCACATTGTTCATACTTGTCAGATTTGAGAATAGTAGACCACAATTTTGAATCTGGTTAGAATTTGAAGTGAACATATATGCAAAATGATTTCTTCATTGATATTTTGGAGAATTGGGGGTTCAGGAGCATGTTTATAAATTAGTCACTATTCTCAGACTCCTCTATGCTGATTGTTGACATTTGTTCTAAAGATATTCATACCTAGAGTATCATTGCCCCTTCATGTAAGTGATTGAAACTAACAGCTAATGTTTCCTCCTGGGCTGGTTGGACAAATAGTTTATCTGTTAAAAGCCTCTGGCAATAGGGACTCTCTCAGCCTTCTGAAGTATAAAATGCAACTATTCAGACTGAGCAATTCATCTCTGATTGGTAAAGACGGGCACAATCCATCTGCTACTGTCATTTCCTTGCTATTTGTACCAGAATTATTTTTTTCAATTTTGGCCGAAATAACATAAACTCTAATGTCCATATTCTTTGGGCACAGTTTTATGATGTGTTACTGATCTGCTTGCTGATCTGCAGCCTCCTTCAAGGCTCTCAAAAACCTGGTCCCAGTCAACACATTGTGAATATGTAAGCTATGCATGTGAGTGATTATTTTTTTTTGCACAAGTACTCACACTATTTCTTTGCAGAGCATTTAGCTAGTTCATGTGAGTTTGTTTACCTCTTCCTTATAGCAGTGTTGCATTTCTCAGAAAAGAATTTTAAAAAGTATTTACATCTGTAGGCAAAAGTCATTTAAGATGCCACTCTTGAAATCAACTCAGGCTTTTTTTCATTTGAGGTTGAAAAAGGTTGTACTGCTCAATGAAGTTTTACATGATTGGTTTCTTGCCTATTGTTTTTAGCCTTGAGGTTTGAGAAAATACATTATGTCCACCACTATGCTGTCCTTCAGAGAAGTTTCAGACCTTTTTCAGTAAAACCTAAAACTGGAAAGCATTTTCTACACAAAGGAAAAATTGATAATAGCAAGTGACCTGTGTGCATCGATTTTAATGTACACCCACCATGACAAGATCATAAATTATACAATCCATGACGTGTATCACTTATATTACTTTAATCAATCTTTAATGAAATATAATTCTAAAGATTATCACTTTTCTAATTGCATAAAGTTAACCGTTTCTATTGTTCACTCAATGAGTTATACAAGTGAATTAGCAGATGTGGAGGGAGGAAGGAGAATTACTGTTAGGAAAATACTAGTTTTATAGAAATACTTCTTTTGCTTGTTAAAATTTCTGAATTTTAAACCCAAGAGAAATAATTGCTGTGGATTCTATGAGAAAAGGCGCAGTTTGAGAAAATATCCATACGTCTTGTGTTTGAATCTTTTTCATTCCCTAATTACAGGATACAAATATGCTGCAATTTCCCATAAAATAAAAAAAATTAAAAGTAAAGAACAAGAAAAGTACTTTTCTCCAAACTATTTCATCAGAATACAGACATTTTATGTGTTTCACTTACATATTTTGAAGCTTTCTGTATTTTCCATCATAATATAGTCAACTCTGCATTCCCTCTAGATTTGTATATACAGCTGCTGCTTCATATTTCTTGCTAACTGGAAAAGTTCAATAGATATCTTCATTTAAAGAACATTCATTCTTCTATCATAAAATGATAATGAGGCCTCTAATGTGAGCCATAAACATATGAGGGGTTCTTCCCCAAAACACCGAAATTGTGCTGGGTGGGGCAGAGCTTTTTTAGTGTGCATTTATTCCCACTAAGTGAACACCAACCAGCTCACTCTATTTTTGTGCATTAGGGCACCCACTGGTGTCACCCGGGAAGGTTCTCTCTGGCCACAGTGAAGTTTTTCATAAAAGCAATATCGCTCAAACCTCATTTTTTTATAGCTGATTTAAGAGAACAGTGGGTGACTGTGAAATTTTGTTTGCTGCTTGAGAAAAAGGGGCAGAAAGGGTTGTGATCTGGGACACAACTTACGAGGAAACACTGTAGGAAAAACTCAAGTGGATGAGTGGCTTGCAAAAAAAAGGGTGAAAGGTCAATTGATGATCAACTTTCTTCTGGATGTTAATCAACTTCCTGGATGTTTGAAAATGTTGATTCCTAGTGCACCTGGAGTTAGTTTCACCAGATCAGACTGTTATTCAAGCTTTCTTTTTAGAGATTTTTTTCAAAGCTTGTGTACAACAAAAAAAAAGCCTGATTTATGGCAGACCAGGGACTGGTTCTGCCACCACAGTAAATGCATCTGTCTGCTCACATAGAGATCTCAGTGCACCAGTTTTTGGAAAACAACATCATGCCTCTCTTGCCCAACACACCTTACTTACCTGACTTTGCTCCCTGAACTTCTTTTTGTTTCTGTGAATGCAAGAATCATGAAAGGATAGTGATTTTTATGCTGAAGAACAGGTGAAGAAAAAAGCAAGGGAAGTACTGTCAGCCATACAAACATATGTGTTTAAAAAATGTTTCCAAGAATGGAATTTCTGATTTGACAAATGTATTAAGTGAAATGGATTTTGAAGTGATAAGCTTGTTTTGAAAAAAAAATAATTAAATGCATAGCTTTGGGAAAAAATCCTTTTTTTTTTTTGGCTAACCCTCATACAGAAACCATAGATGTATGAGTGAATTTGGAGCAGATGCTTAATTCTAGTCCAAATAAAAGAGTAATTATTTCTAATGACATGGCTTTGCTCCATGCTCACCCTCATGAAGAAATTACTAAAGCTATAGATTCTATAGTAATGCATGATAAAGAAACCATATGTGCCAAACTCTAAGAAAAATGTCCTTTATCAACCCGGATGAGCTTCTTAGCTCAAATAAACAACACAGCTATCTCCTGAAATACGCAAGGCAAGAGTTTCAAGCTCACCCATTACCCCTCACACGTTTTCTCTCATATGTCACCTAATTCTTCACCAAGTCTTGTTGACAGCATAACCCAAGATCTATGTGCTTAGTTCATTCTAATTCGAGGCATCATCCTCTGTTGTCTAGATGAATGCAAAATTTTTATTGTTTCAAAAGTGTGGCCCTATCATTTATGAAATGAAAGCCTGCAACATTTATAATTGTGTCTGCAGGCTCAGTTGTGAAAAGAAAAGAAAGAAAAGATATTGTAGAGGATTGACAGTGAACTGCATAGGATTTTGAGAGGAAAGAAAGATAGCGTTTTCACACTTTCTTTACTAATTTCTTATCCAACTTTTCTTTAATAGTCCCCTATATTATTTAGGATAATAATTCATGTAACTTTTTAACATGCTACAGTCTTACTTGGTAATAATCTGAAAGTGTTAGTCTTAGTGGAGTAAATAAACTAATTTATGGACACTAAATATGCATAAGAAAGAGGTTTATATACAAGAGCATTTGAATATTGAGAAAACATCCCAGCCCAGTCTATATCAAGTCCATAAATCCATTATTAGCCCATATGTCTGATACCAATCTATAATGCCCTCTTTAGGATCATGGAATAAATGCAATGACGCTAAATGCATGAAGATCACAGACCAGTTGGTGCAAGGTCTTGTGGATCTTGATCCTGATATAAGTTCATAATAAGCCTTCCTCCAATCCCTATCCTAAATTCTTTTTCATATAAGCAAGATTATCTGATGATTTGCTCAGGAGACAGCTTGAAGTAGTATGGTAAAATGATAGAACTCTGATATATATTTTTCATGATTCTGAAACACTGCAATATTGCCTTGTACTTTTTTGTGGGCATCACTGTTGCCTTGTACTTATTATGAACTTATATATGCAGATAATGCAACCTTGCTTTCTGAAATCAAAGAGGATTTGAAGCACTTGCTGATGAAAATCAAAATTTGAATCAGGATCAAGATTAGGAATCAGGACTCAATATCGAGAAGTGAAAAGCTTCACAATTAGACCAATAGATGGATGAAAGGTTGAAATTGTCAAGAACTTTTGACTTGCTTGGATGGACAATCAAACTCATGGAAGTAGTAAAGAGATGAAAAGATGCTGCATTCGGTAAATCTGCACAAGACTTCTTGAGTGTATGAAAAGCAAGGATGTTACTTGGTAAGATAAAGCATGTCTAACCTAAACCATAATATTTTAGTTGCTTCATATGCATGTTCAAGTTGGACATTGGATAAGGAAGACTGAAGAAGAATCCATGCCTTTGAATGGTGGTGCTGGCTAAAAATGAAAGTACCATGCATTGCTAGAAAGACAAACTGTTCCCTTTTGGAAGAAGTATGGACTGAGACTCCTCGAAGGCTGGGATGGCAAGGTTTCATTTTACATACTTTGGACATACTGTCAGGAGAGAAGGACATCATGGTTGGTAAAGTAGAGGAGTGTGTGTGTGTGTGTGTGTGTGTGTGTGTGTGTGTGAAAAAGTGGAACATCAACCAGATGGATTGACACAGTGACGCAGATATAGGAACAATGAAGGATGTCACAGAACCATCCAGTTTTTCTTCCTGTTGTGCATTGGGTAGATATAGGTCAGAACTGACTCTGTTACCTAGCAACAGCAACAATAGCAACAACAAACTTCCCTGGGCCTGTGCCTAGGCCTGTCTTCTGATTACTTGTCTTAGGTCATCTTCTCATCTTACACATGGCCCTTTCTCACATCATGTGCCAGGACTCCCACTGGAGCACTTTGTTCTCCTGTGCAGAAAGCCCATCAACCCATCTTGGACTGGTCATATTCCCATTTTCCCTGGTCACCCCTGTATGCAATATCAGTTTCATAGCTTTCCTTGCCTCTTGAGTCTAAGAGCTCCCCAATACAGGAACCTTAGGTCCAGAGTATTTGTTCAACTCCTGCTACTTCTCAATGACATTATGTGTATGCCCCTTAATTTCTGTTATTGGTTCCCTGTAAATTTATTAGGATGTCAAAACTGGCCCATACCCTACAAGAGTTGTGCTTCTTTTGTGTAGTCCCTTATCCATTAGGTTTCTATGCACTTTATTTGAATTGTCAGGCTATCCAATCCCCTTGGTGAACCCTAGACATGTTACTGGCATAGTCCCACCTAATCATTCATGGAAGTTACGAGGCCCCAGCAAAATGGGCCAATAGCTAGCTATTCATTGCACTGCAAAAGGTACCCCTCAGTGAGATAAATTGATGCAATGACATCACCAATGTAATCAAATATATCATATGAAGATGGCAAAGGATGATGTCATGTTTATGCATAATATCATCATAAGTTGACTTGACAATAACCAAAAAACAATGCCTACCACCCACCTAAGTTGTCAAATTGATTGTTTCCACAATAACCCTCAATGATAGTGTAAAATTGCCAAATATGTTTTTCAAGGCTGTATTTTTTACACATCTTTTTCCCAAGGAGCATCTGGTAGTTTCAAACTGCTAACCTTTTGGTTAGCAATCAAGTGATTAACCAATGTACTTTTAGGGCAGTGGCTAATGTCAGTACAATAAAAGTTTAGACAAAATGATAGAAGACTTATGAAGTTATTCTGAAGGAACTCTTTGTTAAGTAAGAAAATAAATCATTGTTACAATTTAAAGATTGATTTACCACAAAAGCCAAATCTGAGATGGAATTGAGTAGAGTGAAGGATATTCCTTAAAGAAAAGCCTGGAGAATAGTACTTCCTGAAGAAAGGGTCCTCAATGGCAGTAAAAAGGGGAAAGAGTGAATCTGTGATGCAGACTCAGCAACTGAATTGGTTGGCAGATTTTAGGAAGCACTCTGGTGCGAGAATGGTACTTCAAAGGGATAAAAAAAAAAAAAGAGTGGAACTTCCATGTTATCCTGAGCTGGAACAGAATAGTGAAGATGTATACCCTCACATCGACCACCATTAGACTTGAGTACCTGAGAAAAGGACCTTGGGCAAGATAGCTGTCTGCAATGGAGGCAAAGCCAGAATGAGGCTAACAGCCAAAGGTTGTGTCCTGGCAGTGTGTCCAGGAACTAGGGTGATAAACTCATTGATGAAGGACCTGAATGCCATATTAGTCTCAACCAGAATGACCTATAAATTCTAACCTCAATTCTAGGATTATTTTATCTCAAACAATTTTAATAGACTATTTCGTATTTAGTAACACTGAGGACTTCCAATCTAAGTATGCTATGCTGCACTTATTTAAGAGGGCTCAATCCATACTGAAGGAAAGACCCTGTCTTAATATGTGTGTCAATCACTGTTTTATCGAAGCATTTTTTACTGTCACAAATTTGCATGATAATCCCTAGTGCCAGATTTTACTTTTGACTAGCTGAGCAAGCTGAAATATTCATAAATTCACATGAAGCCAGATGGCTTCTCACTAAATATGCATTTGAATGATTTCTCTACATTATTTATTCCAAGAAATGTACAAAATATACTGTCATCATACCAGGAACTCCTAATAAGTTTTTTAGAAAGGAATCAGGGAATAACAGGTGTCCAATAATACCATATTTTGGGTTAAGTCTTCATTCCATGTGTATTTGAGAATTGCTAACAAAAACATAAATATAGAGACTCCACGGTCATGTCTGAAGCAGTATCAGTTGCTATTGAGTCTCTTCTCACTCATGAAGACCGCCTTGGTGTCAGAAGGGGACTTTGCTCCATTTGGACTTCAATCATCAATTTTTTCAGAAGGAAACCACCAGAACATTATTTCATGGCACCTCTGCGGGGACTCTAGCCTCTAATTTTTTTTGGTTAGCAACCCAAATTGTTATCATTGACACCACCCAGTGATTTCCTCTAAAGTGTTAGGAATGTGCAGTACATGCTCAGCAATTCAGCGCCAGTGTTGTTTAGGAAAGACAAAGAGCTAAGCTTTGTAACATTTATTTGTAAATCATTCTCTTTGATATCTGAAGGTTCTTTTTTAAAAATAATACTTTATTGTGTGCTTAAAAAACAGTTTTATTGGGGACTTTTACATCTCATCACAATGCACACAATCATCTAGTGTGTCAAGCACATTTACACATATGCCGCCATCATCATTTTCAAAACATTCTCTTCCCACTTGAGCCTCGGATATCTGCTCTCCATTTCCCCACTCCCTCTCCCACCCACCCTTGAAAAGTTACAGATCATTTTTCCTATATCTTACATCATCCTCCATCACCCCTCACCGACTTTTCTGTCATTCATCTCCCTGGGAGGAGGTGATAGTTTGATCCTTGTGGTCAATTCCCCCCTTCCCTCTCCCCTCCCTTTCCCTCATCCTCCTGATTTCTGAGGATTGATCTATTCTGGATTTCCTGTGTTGGGGGCTCTTGTCTGTAGCAGTGTGCATGTTCTGGTCTCATCTGATTTGTAAGGTAGAATTGAGCTCATGATAGTGGAGTGAAGGAAGCACCAAAATGCACCCTGACTGGCTCATTTCTTACCTGTGACCCCTCTGTGAGGGGATGTCCAATTGTCTACAGATGCACATTGGGTCACCAATCCATGCCCCCCATCCAGGCTATTCACCTTAGTGTGGTTTTATTCTGGATTTTGGATGCCTGAAACCTGAATACTAAACTGAATTAACAGAATAAATTAAAAAAACATAACTGACCTTTATTATTATGCTAAAATTAGTTGTTAAGTTTATCAATATATTTTGGTGTGTGTTTTTCTTCTCAGGTTGAAATTGCAGATATCACTTAAAAATGAACACACAATGTGATTGTTGAAATTTTTATTAATGATATTTTGGGTGATAGGAAATAATAATTTATGATTTTTAAAATATTCTTAATACATGGAATTATCCTTTGCTTAATTTTAAAACGCTTTAATTCTACAGAGTTCCGGCTGAACCTCGGTGGTGTAGTGACTGATTGCGGGACTGCGGCCCATTGGCTTGTCGGTTCAAATCTATGGGCAGTTCTCCAGGAGCAAGGCTGGGTATCTCCCACGATCACCAGAGGACAGTCATGCCCCCCAAAACACAAAAACACAAAAAACCCCAAACAAACTAAAGAGTTCCCCATTCTTTGCATGTAGATTTATCATTACTGTTTCTGGTACCCCTTAAGATGTGGTAAGTAGGGGCTGAGTCCCGGTGGCATAGCAGTTGTGCGCGGGACTGCAGCCCACTGGTCTGGAGGTTCAATTCCAGCAGCGGCTCCACAGGAGCAAAGGCTGGGCCTCCTCCTCCCACCACCAGAGGCAGTGATGCCCTCCGCAAAAAAAAAAATGTGGTAAGTAAATACATTTGCTTTGAAAACCATGTCTCATAATTATATTGATGGAATTTGGTGTGCATTCACTTTTGATCTTTGATATTCATCTTAAATTATTGTGTGTATGTGTCTAATTAATCTTTACCTGTATTGTCTTTGAAATGTTATCTATATGAGTTACTCTTGACCTATGAAAAATGGGCTTACCTCCAGACGCTTTGCATTTCCTTCTGCTAAAAGCTAGATTTAATTCAAAACTTGAGGTTCTGGGCTCAACAGTTTCTGCATATTCAGGAAACAATCCATAGCAAGCCTATCTACTCCCAAAATGTATCAGAGACTGTTTTTCACTTTTACATTTCTTCCTAGCTCTCTCTCTACAATTCCTCTGGTTTCAGATAAAAATTGACAGAGTAGTTATTCTGTGTGCAAAGGTGTATTTGAAGGGAGGATGGTTGTTCTAGGTTAATACCATACAGAGATCTGATACAAGGACTTCTCACTTTGAAACCCTGAGCTCGCCTATGGTTCTTGCAACTTGAGCTTGAATGTGTGCTTTTGGAAAGCATATAAGTTCAAAAGTATATTTTCTATCTATTTCTCTGGATTCATGGTTGCCTAAAAAATATAACTGGAATATTTTTATATCTAGTTCTTCATTGTCTTATCAATTACAATATTAAAAGCATTTTAAAAGCAACTCAGCTTTTTTTACGAAGCATTCATTAGTTATAGTTGCTTATTATATTGTAAATTTTAATATTTCCCTACATATACATATTTTAATAGAAATAGCATTAATAGATATTTTAATAAAGGAAATACTCATGGAAATACCATTGTTTTTGTTATTGTTGTTAAGTGCCACTCAGTGATTCTAATTTCTGTTACCGTGTTGTTAGGCTTCATCTAGTCAGTTCCAACCCACAGCAGTCCTATATACAACAGAGCAAAACACTGCCCAGACTTGTGTGAGCCTCACAATTGTTCCTGTGCTTGAGCCCATTGTTATAGCCATGATGACAACCTATCTTCTGGAGGCGCCCCTGCAATTTAGTAAACCTGATGTCCGTCTCCAGGATGGCAAGACTTACATACTTTGGACATTAGTTGTTTTGTTTTTTTTTCATACAAAAGGAAGTTGTGTGTGTGTGTGTGTGTGTGTGTGTTAGCAGTGGCAATCATCTCAGTATTTGGCTACAGGAAGGCAAAATTAACACTAGACTCTGATGAACCATAAAGGATGAAAGATAAACTAAGTGCTTACCTAAAGATCACTTCCTTGTGAAACACTGGGTTTTATGACAAAGTGGTGATTTGTGTGATAACTCTGGCTAACTTTAAGCAGTGAAAATTGAATTGTGTAAAATTTAAGCAAGAGAGAACCAGAATAGAGGAAGTTCATAAGTGAATTCATATGCTACAATTTTGCAGAGATGTTTGTTTTCTTAGAACTTGAAAAACTTAGATATGATTTAAAAATTTAGTACTTTTTCTAAGTCTACATTTCCTTTAAAAGGAATATTTCTGAAAAATGTTTTTGTTTGCACATTAATAGGTACTTTGTTTCATCATCTCTATTGAACAAAAAATTCACTGTGTGGTAGCTTTTTTACTGGTATAGAAATACTGCCACATATGATATTGCTATATCAATCCAATTTAAAGAGGAAAAATAATGTGTTTATGTTGTTAGCTATACTGCATAAACTCTTCCTTTCACGGTCCTTAGTGGAGAAATAACATCAACAACAATGAAAATACTTACATAAATGTATATTTTATAGCCCATAATCAGACATTAGCTACAGCAATAAAAGAATCCTCAAAGTGTTCAGTGAATAAAAACAAATAGAATTTTCTAACAATGCAAAAAGCTCAACAAAAGGCAAACTTTAAACAAGTGAGCGTGGTTTAGCTCTGTTCCCAAGCTCACTATTAACTGATGTGATCTCATGAAGCCAAATGTCAAGCTATCAAAACACCAAGGGCTACTGGGCAAGGAGAAACTGAAGCACGCTGATAAAGGTTACTAGAAAGCTTGTGAAATACTGAAGAATAATGAATAATGTACAAAAGGATGAAATATGCTCCTTGTTCAAATATGGTATCAAGAAAAAAGTAATGGAATTATTAAAGAAGTATTTAGAAAACATGTACAATCACCCTATTGAGATAGGACAAACTTTATTATCTATTTTTCTACTTCCAAGAAAGGAATACATGTCTTTGATATTTCTTGCTTTCATGATAATTAGGTAGGTATTCAGAATTGAATACCTATATTCAATACACTATACACTATATATATAGTGTATACACTATACACTATACACAATACACTATATTTCAATGGTAATCTCAATAGACTTAAAACTAGTAAGAGTTTTATGTTCCTTTTTATAAAATACAGCTGCTTAACAAATAAATGTCTTCAATATTTCCTCACACAATGTACTGTGAATTCATGTATATTGTGCATGTTTCTCACATTTATAGAAAACTGACCATAGATGAAAACAATATTTATGGAGTGCTTCCCTTCTTTGGTAATTATGATTTTCTAGCTTTCCAGAGCAATCCTGGAATGACTTTTTCCTACTAAAACTCTTATATTTCCTGTTCATATTTTCACTATTTTTACCATTTTAATTTCTCTGTCATTTTGGAATGTATTGCTTTGTCTAACAATTGTTAGTCTGAAACATAAAAATTATAGAATAAAGTTTAAATTACTTTGGTTCCCTCAATTTTGCTTAATTTGTTTTACTCTGTAGAGCAATAATAGACATTTTTAATGAACATTGTCTTCGTAACTTCTTTGAATTATTTAAAGTGATATGATGATCTAAATTACGTCTCAGCTTTTCAATTATCATATGCTAGAATAAATGATTATTTTTATTCCCTTAAAGAGTTTTAAAATTTCACAAGTTGCAAGGTTCATTTCAAGTAAAACCACGTTTAAATAGTTTTCTGTATTCAGCCCAAGATAGCCCTTTCTTCTTTGTATCTTTTATGACTTTTTTTTCCCACCAATACGTTTACACTGATCAAAAGGGACTTTGTGAAGCTATACTTTCTGATACACAGCCTTCCCACCTCTTCAATTGAGGATCTTGACTGCCACTTATTTTAGAGACAAACTGTTTCCAATTTACCTTTATAGTTTTGTTTTGTTTTTCTCTAATTTATGGAGATAACCCCTCTACGGTTAAGCTACAATTGAAATGTCATCAGTTGATTTAAACCCACCAGTCACTCCACAAGAGGAAGACACATCAGTCTCCTTCTGTAAATACTCCAGCATTGGAGACCCAACAGAACAATTCTACTCTGTCTTACAGGGTCATTTTGACTGGAATCAACTCAGGGGAGATGTGTTTGGGATTAATATTCAATCATTACTGATTTGGTCCATCATGCTTTAAAAATATTCCAGGAATGTCTGATTAGTAGATTATTGCTTTTACACAAAAATACCCTGTAAACTGTGTTAGTCCAGGTAGACTAGAGAAACAAATATAAAGAAACATTCATATGTATATAAGAGTTTTATATAAAAAGTAATTCTACATGAAGAAAATATCCCAATCCAGTCCAGTCCTAGGCCGTAAGTCTGATTTTAGCTTATATGTCTGATACCAATCTATGAAATCTTCTTCAGACTCACAACACACATGGCAAGAAGCGAAATGCAGGGTGATCACAAGCCAGTGGGTAGAAAATCTTTGGATCCAGTGGTGTTGTAAGCAACTCAGCACTGACAGGGGTCTCTGTGGCTCCTTTGGCTTCAGAGGTCTGGTTGCATCCATCTGTCTTGTCTGACTGAGGGCACTAGGGTAAGTTCATGTGTCTTGTCAGCAGCAGTGTCTCCATGGAAGTCAGCTGAGTCAGTAGAGGGTCTCCAAGGCAGTGAACGGAGGGAGATAGTGTCTCCTGTCTCCAAGAAAGAAGTGCCAGATATTCAGACTTCTCAGGAGAAGGCCATGTCCACACAGAGATCTCATTCACTACCTTCAGATTGACAGGCTAGACTCCACCCCTACACTATTAATCCATAAATTGATATCAGATTAGGTGACTACCACATCTACAGTAGTAATGCTAGTAAATCCAAAGAATACAACAATAGCAACAACAAAAAGAGCCCTCTCTGAAGACGTCAAAAAATGTCCAGAGGGATGGTGAGGGGGAAAAAAAAGATTAGAAACTGTGTGGGTTATCTTTGCATAGACTTTCAAAATGTTGCACACATAATTTTTCCTTCTGAATTGGTTGTGGCTTCATATGTATTCACTTCAACTGTTTTGTAGACCCCTTACTGAAGGTATTCATTCCGGTCAACTCAATTCATTCAATCCAATTCAGTCGGGTTCAGTTTAGTTCAGTTCCATTAAATCCCAAGCAATTCAATTTATATCTGTATCTGACAGGCACTGGATTTGGCTGTTGAGAATACAAAGACAAACATGAGAGTCCCTTCTCTCACATTTCTAACTGACTAGCAAAAGAAACAAAGGAGCCAATTCAATTTTCTGTGATAGATGTAGAGGCAGGGGTTACAGTCATACAGGGCCCATTTAGAATAAGACTCAGGGTTTCTGCTTGTTTCATTGTTATGCTTGCCATGGACGGGTGTTTTCCTGGAGAAGAACATCGTGCTTGGTAAAGTTGAAGGGCAGTGAAGTAGAGAAAGATCCTCAAGTGATGGATTGGCACCGTGCCTGCAACAATGGGCTCAGTGCTGAAAAGAGTGCAGGACTGGGCAGAGTCTCATTCTGATGTGCAAAAGTTCAATACTGGATGGCACTCACCCAATGACAACTAGCAATAGTAACAACATGCATACATACACACTGCACACATTTCAACAGCCATCAAAACAAAAACATATAGACTCCAAAGGTATGTACCGAATCTAATTCTGGTTGGTATAAATAAAGAAACAAACAGGTTAACATCTACTCGTAGTCACCTTGAACTACTAGGAGTCAGCTTGTGGAACATCAATAAGAGATGCTGCTGTGATAACTCATGTTAAGGGAATTTCATACATTAGTATATATCCAGACCCTACAGAAATGATCATCATACTGCTTGTGGAGAAATGTGGGGAATGAGTTGTTAATTTACCTATGGTTCTAATGCAATGAAGTTTCTTTAGTAGGTCAAACACATTTTTCCTGAAGACAAAGAGGTAGGATTGGGGAGGAATAAAGGCAATGTAGACATAAGGTTTTAATAGTGTGCCTCAAGGAACCACTGATT
The DNA here is from genome assembly GCA_004026705.1 of Nesogale talazaci. Classification (NCBI taxonomy): domain Eukaryota; kingdom Metazoa; phylum Chordata; class Mammalia; order Afrosoricida; family Tenrecidae; genus Nesogale; species Nesogale talazaci. The sequence continues at coordinate 960 of PVJH01018492.1, read as the reverse complement.
CCTGTTAGTCTCTATATGATATGCCTTCTTGTTACTAGTGATATATCTCTCTTTCATAGACACACTCTTATTGCACTTGCCCATTTACCTGTCTACTATGGTTCACAAAAATTCTTTGACGTGTTTAATACAACACATGATTGACTACTGAATAAATTAATTATTGAAGACATAAAAGGGTACTCCAAAGAAATTATATCAACAAATAGCAGAAAGAATATAGTCATAAGAGCTACGACTCTTATTCCTGTTTAATTCTTATTCTTTAATAAGCCTCACAATAACCTCTATGAACAACCTCTTATATTGTCACAAGCCTGGAAAAATGAAATGGTACCCAACTGCCCTTATTGATCTGAGTTACCCTTACTGAACGTTCTAATCAAAGACTTTATAAATAATCCTGATCAAAGTGAGGTAGGGCTGGAGAGAAGACTATAGAGCAGGATTTTATACTAGAATAAACTTCAGATGTTATGTAGCCATGAAAACTTGATGAACCACTGAAATTATTACCCTGAAATAATCTCTAAACCTCAGACTGAAAATATCTCCTGAAGTCCTCTTAAAAACCAAATAGAGAGGTTTAACTGCTCAAGAATGGCTACCTTGAGTATTGGGTTCTTTCAGGATGTATTTGTATGGGGACAGATTAACAACAACAACTGGAAGGATTAAATAGGAAATTTAGGGGCCAGTGGACTTATGCTAATGGAGGAGAGACAATTCAGAAAAAGAGGGTAAAAACTTGCACAACTCAAAAGATGCAGTCAATGAACTGAATATGTAGATGCTGATGAATTGATGTATGTTTTGCTGGGGATTTCTCAACAGAACAACAAAATAAATTTTAGAAAAATTAGTTTATGTTTGCCCAGCAACAAAAGAAGATTACAAACTTTGCATATGTCTTTGCAGTGTATTGGAAACATAAATAGCAATACATGTATTGTTTTCTTT
>PVJH01018491.1:0-45010 GCA_004026705.1 Nesogale talazaci | reverse complement strand
CCTTTAACCTACTATCCATGGAGTATTTGGGGGCACAGCCACATGCTATAGACAACCAAGACTTTAGAATATAAATTTGATGTACACAACATCTTTCATAGGTCATACCAGAAGGTTCTGATTTGGAAATCCCACTAAGAAAAGTGGGCTTTACCTGAAACTCACCTATATCAGATTTAAGGAACTAAAATACCCTCTTGAACTTAAGGCTGAAACACCCTACTGTCAGAAGAAGTAGATAACTTATCTCCCAAGTTATACATTTGGAGGCTGTGAACTGTAACTCCATATCTTGCTTTGAAGGTGTCCAATGAAGGATGGCTTCAAATTACCATACATTTGCCATTTTCATGCTATCTCTGCTTTTTTATGATATGTCAGTTTAATGGTAGCCTCGATAGAATTACCATATGATTTATTATGTTCCCCAGTAACAGGATAATGATGTCTCTAAAGTAGGTGAAGGATATATATAAACCATAGGTACATTAATAGATTTTGAGTTTGAACTAATTCAAAGTAGTTCTTGTGACATGGTCCTACCTGATGCTTGCCCTATTGAAAAGATTGCTGGAGATGCAGGTGCTATAGTGAAGTGTGGTGAAGAAAAGAAACCAGATAGTTCCTGGCTATCAGAAATAATAGTATCTGGGGACTTAAAACCATCTTAAAACAAGCAGCCATCTAAGTGTCTGCACCCAAACTTAAAACCAACCCAGTTCACTGACATCAAGGCTACGGTGACTCCTGTTGACCCGTTAGGACAAGGTGGAACTGGTCCTTTGAGTTTTGAGACTGTAATTGCTTATGGAAGTAGAAAATCTAGTCTTTCTCCCACATACTGGCTGGTGGTTTCAAACTGCCAACCATGTGGGTTACAGACCAATGTGTAATCACTACACCACCAGGGCTCCTCTGCGTGATCCAAGAATTCCAAATAACAAAATCCAAGATTGGAAGAAGGAGCAATATTAGAGCTTAAAATCTGAGCACTCAGTTTGCAGTAGGCTATGAATAGCAGTAAAAGCCCAAAATCCATTTGTAGGAATCCCACTTGGATTAAGACTCTGATAAATTCTCTCTGAGCACTTAACCAGGAATGAGAACAGCCTTGCTAGATAGTTTGCATTGGGAAGAAAACTAATGCAGATATCATTAAGTTAAAGTTAATGTCTTAACATTTTCCCTTTTGAGCCATTTTAATTTTTTTATAGTTCTTATAACTTTAGGTGATCTTTTCCTCTGAGATTCCTTGTTCTTTTGTCGTTATTGTTGTGTGTGTAAATCTATGAATACGGTAATTAGATTAACAGTTTCTTGGATGTGGTAGGGAAAGTTAGTGGGAAATGGGTTCTAATAATGAATAAAAGAACACAGAAAATGGAACTGAGCCCCGGTGGCGTCAGTGGTTGAGTGCGGTACTGCAGCCCGCGGGCTTGGCGGTTCAAACCCAGCAGCGGCTCTCAGGAGTGGCACTGGGTAGCACCCACGACCACCAGAGGCAGTGATGCCCAACCCCGCCCCCCCCCCAAAGGAAAGAAAAGAACAAAGAAAATGTTCTAAAATTGATCATATTGATGGTTGTCACAGCCAGAGTCCTAGGAATCTGATTTTGGCGGGCAAGTGTTAAGAGGTCAAAGTTAGACCTGAGGATTCTTCCCGAACCAGCCTTATCGCCCAACAAGAATATAAGTTACAATGGCCAACTATGCAGGCCTGAAAACAGGCAGAGCCAGAGAACCAGCCAGGAGAAGCGTTGCCCTGAAAATCAAGACAGGGAGGAAAAAATTAAAAGGCACCAGGAGCGCTAAAGGTCCCTTTTCTGTCCACTGCCTTCCTTTCTCTAAGTCATCCATCCTGTTAAACATTCAAATAGATTGAATCTTGGTGAGAAACAAAGGGAAACAGCTTTTGTATGGACGAGTGGATGAATAAAACTCCATGTGACAATTTCAGTCATCTAATTCGATGAGGATTGAAATGAAATGCAAATTATTCTTCCTGATAACCTGTGGATGAGGTTTGGGAGAAAGGTTATGTAAGTTATTGACAAAAATACAGAAAATTACCTTTTTCCACACAGAGGAGTCATAGCTAAAGTTCAATTTTGAAACTGGATATGAGTTAATTTCTAAAATTAAAAAGTTATATGGATTTCATATGAAGTATCAATCTTCTATGTCAGTCATAATAATTGACCACGAACTAAGTTGCCATCACAATACGCTGGCTATCTCACTTTTTCTGTGAGTCTGATGAGGCAACATTCAAGGTATCACTAATGAAACTCAAAAATCCAATCCTGGATTATTCGCAGGATCCAGTATTTAGCAGAGATAGAACTGAGCTACCATTGCTTTAACAGTGACCCCCTTGTATCTTCAAATCACAATGATGGGGCATCCAAACCTTTTGGATCTTCTGGGCCTTCTACTGTCTCTCTCAGCTCACTTCTCTGCTTTAAGTGTTCGTATGCAAACCTCTTTTTTGCCATGTATCATAATAGAACCAGAGAAAGACAATGTTCTAGAACAATTTTCTTTCCTAATCTCCTATTATCTATCAGGCTCTTATTCCAAACTTTATAATAGGCAATTAAGCAATCAACACCTTTTTTTCCCCAATAGCTTTATTGGCATGAAGTTTGCATATTATCTAGTTCAACATTTCAATCACATTAAGAAGAGTTGCAAAATCATGGTCACAACAAGCTTTAGAACATTGTCTTCATTCTTGTACTCATCATTATTAGCTCTTCATTTCCCCTAAACCTCCCCAGACATACTCCCCAAGGATTCATTAATGCAGTTATTACCTCTATAGATTTATATATTCTATATTTCTTATAAAAGAAGACATTTAAAAGCAAACAGACAAAGTAAAATTTCAATCACAAAGTAAGTGCAAATATTAAAAATTAGAACAAATTTAAGTAAATCATAAGGGAATTTTGATTTTTCCCAGTTTTATTTGCAAGTAATTTACATACCATATAATGAAATAGCTCAATCACGCAATCATATTATAGAGAATTTTATAATAGCCCCACCTCAATTTTAGAGCATCCCCCCTCCCCCATGGTCAAATCACCTTTAAGATGATTCATGCAATCATGGTCTGTTCTAATGCTTCTTCCTCATACCCATCTTCATTAATTACTCCTCAAATCTCCACTCTCTCTCCCCACCCCCCTTTTATTAGCTATAGCTCCTTATATCCATTACTGTCATTATGCATTCATTCTTCTTGTGCTTCACAACTGGGAGACCCAACACCTAATATGGTAAGGGTTAAAACTTAATATTTATATAAGTGAATATACTAATAATACAAAAGAAGGCAAAGTCACTCCAAAAAAATAATTATATAAGCCAATAATTTCTGTCAGGAAACCAGGAAGAGACTTGCACCCAGAAAAAGTTCATGTCGCCTCTGTAAGGTGGTCCACTGGTCAGGTATAAAATTTGATCTCGTATACTCGAGATTACAATGGTCTCTGATAGCATGGCTGTTATATATTGGATCCTAAGAGACAGTCCCCACAAAAAGACGCAGATCCAAGAATGAGTTTGGGGCTCACACTAAATTCTTGCTCCAACATAAGAACAAGTAGTTCTTACATTATGGCCCTGCTACATGTTCACCTTCATGAAATGATCACTGAACATATGGGTGCTACAGCAAAGTGGGGAGAAGAAACCTGATGGTGCCCAGCTATCAACTGGAATACTGCCTGGGGCCTTAAAGGCTTGGATTTGAACAAGCAGCCATCTAAGTGAGCCGTCAAGGAAGTCCACATGGGTGAAGCACAGCAACTTGTGTGACCCAAAGATGACTATTACAAAACTCAAATGTGGTGAGGAGAAGAACATCAGAACAGAAATTATGATCAGCCAATATGTGTAGGGCAATGGGGGAGAGTGAAAGCCTAAAACTCTTCTGCAGAGTACCTGGTCAGAATAACCAACCACCTCTCATAAAGGTTTAATTATACCTCCATACTCATTGCCATGACTCAGTCCTGACTTACAGAAATCCTAAAGAAAGCAGAAATGCCTATCAGATTCTCAAGACTAATCTTTACAGAAATTGATTGCCACAACTTTTTTTCTGCAAAGCAATTGGTTGTTTGATCCTTTGGCCTTTCAGTTAACAGTTGAGAGTGTAAGCACTATGCCACCAGGGCTTCTTTCTTTGAGCATAACCATGTCACGTCATTGGGGAATTTTGTTAAATGTTCAATTTCCAAGTAAAATGTACTCTTTTATCATAATTCCTATAAAAATGACCAACTAATTATAAAGATAGAGAAAATATATCGGCATGACAGAGTTAAGAAAATCTACTTAATTAGTCAGCTTTGTCTAGGTTGTATTGTAATAACTTACAGTTTTAAGACGTTTGTTTCTTATTTATGCTAGGTAGCTGATGAAACCAAACCAAAAAATAAGAAATTACTTGAAATCCAGAATTGTAGGCTGAGCCCTGGTGGCGTAGTGGTTGTGCGCGGGACTGCGGCCCACTGGGATGGAGGTTCAATTCCAGCAGTGGGGCTGGACCTCCTACTCCCACCACCGGAGAGCAGTGATTAGCCTCCCCCCCCAAAAAAAAGATGAAATCCAGAATTGTATGGATTTTTAAAAAGTAACATGAGGGCTGAGCCCCGGTGGCGTAGTGGTTGTGCACGGGACTATGGCCCACTGGGATGGAGGTTCGATTCCAGCTCCACGGAGCAAAGGCTGGGCCTCCGACTCCCTCCACCTGAGGGCAGTGATGCCCAAAAAAACAAAAACAACAACAACAACAAAAAGTAACATGAGACTGTGCACAGCATTTATTAAATAACGTAGTAGTTCCATGACTAAATATGTAAGTATTCCTATTTAGATAAGCAGAAAAGCAACATTAATTTTCAGAGTAAGTGCACTGTATAATTGTGGACAGAGGATTATGCATCTGCATCTATGAATTCTCTTATGTTTTATAAAATTAGGTATGCCATTGCTAACTACTGTTTTTGATTCCTTAAAAACTATCACCCTTTATGAATATAAATAATGAAATATGCCTGTGAAGACTTTTGAAATGATAAACTTTTTATATTTTTATTTGTCATAACTTTTTAAAATCTCATCCAGTGTTCTGGAGCATGACGGTCTTAAAAGTTAAGGTCTGTCTCTTTTGATCATAATTCCCATAAAAAATGACCAATTCATTATAAAGATAGAAAAAATATATATGAATGGTAGAATTAAGAAAATCGACTTCATTAGTCAGCTTTGTCTAGTCTGTAAAGTAATAACTTATAGTCTTAGGAAGTTTGTTTTTTATTTATGCTAGTGAAAACAAACCAAAAATAAGAAACTACATAAGTTCCAACTGAGGTGATTCCAACTTTCGGTAAACTACAGACTAGAAATGCACTCAGTAGGGTGTACAGTAATGTGATCTTTCAGTGGTAGCTCACCAAGACTTTCATTCAAGGTGTGTCTGAGTGGGATCATTGAATAAATTGAGACTTTGGACAGCAAACAGCCACAGTTCTGTTTTTCTTCAACTACTAGTGTGTCTAGGGTCTAGGAGCAATGCACTATTTGTCCTGAAGCCTAGTTTTCTTTCCATTTAGAAGCAGAGCTAAGGAGATAAAAACTTTTTTTCCCAGGAAAAGAGAAAACCTGACTGGCACTTATCAAGGACCATGAACACCCTTGAACTGTGAAGTATGATTATGCTTAACTCAAGTGGTCTTCTTAAGTTGATAAACGGGAAAATCTGAAGCTGAGCTTAACTCAAGTGAGTCACAAGATACCTGAAGTGTCCAGATCGGTGTGTACAAGACTTCAGGCTTGTCCTATTGTGCAATGTGGGACAAGCATAGACAGTCTCTATACTATCTGAAAGACTTCTGATTCCAAAGAGAGGAGCAGCTCACCATGAACCTCTTTCTGCTGTTTTCTGTCTGCTTTCTGTAAGGAATAAAAGGCTTTTGCATTACCAACACTGTTAGTAACTCCTATATGTGAACTGGCCCACATGGAAGTAGGACCTGTGCTGGCATGACTGCAACTGTATGGAGTCTGCATACTCAAGTAGTCTTGTGACTTCTTGATATGCCAAGATGGTCATGGTGACTATCTACAATGTAACATATTTCAAACCACCAACTTCTCAGTTGGCCAAATACTTAACCATGTGTCCCACCTAGGGACTCGAGCTATACACTAAAGGTCAGTAATTAGATCTGCTATATATCACCCCCTATCCAAAGTATACAGTGAAAGAAGACCACTATCTGAGCACTGCTTTTCACAATGGCAATTAGAGGGAAAATTAAAGTCATATGTCAGCTGTTAGAGCTTATGCTTATAAAAGACATTCATCATTTCATTCATATTTTACTAGCCAAAGCAAGTCAGTCACAAGGCTGCCTCCAATTTCAAGGAGTCAAGGAAGAACAATTATACTATGATGTCAAGTATAGAACTGGAAAGATGATGAGTAGTGTTAATCTTCAAAGTGCAAAAGCATCTAGAAATGTACTTAAGAATCTGAGCTGAGAAGAATAAACTCCCAGTGATTAACTGCACCTCATATTTAAAATAAAGTGTGGTGAAATCACAAAATATGAAAAAGTATGATTTTGAAACTCTGATACATGTTATTTTGGGGAATCCTGGAAGAGGTGCATTATGATGCCATTTGGAAGTTGTCTACTGATCTCCAAGAACAACTACCTGATTCCTTTCTGTTATTAAAAAAAGTTCCATTTCGATAATTGCATATCATGTTTATACGTGTCTCATTCAATCTAAATCAATCTCATTTCTGATTTCTTCTTTTTCTCTTGACCTTCTTCCAAACTTCTGTTCAGAAAGGTTTTTTGTAGAAAATGCATACTATATCTTTATAAATTTCACTCAAAATTCTCTTTTATATTCCTGCAGGTTTATCCAGCATCTGAGCAGAAAAAGACAAGGTTGGATTCTTTTTAACTTAAGATTGAAATTTTTATAAAGTTCTCTTTTTCTCTGTTTTATTCTAGTAGTTCCTTGTTGGAGAAAGAACTCACCAAATGCTTCTTAAATCCATGTGCCATGTACTTCTTAACTTCTTTGGAGAATCTGTGTAATTCACACGTCTATAAAGAGCTAGAACTAGAGGTATGGGCAGATGGAAAAAGGGCAGAAACTGCATACTTTTAAATGGTCAACCTTCTTTGAGTGTCAAAGCACCTATCTGTAAGCCTATGTATAATATATAATATCCTAAGAATGTGTTTCCCTATCAGTGAATCTCTCTCAAATAATAAAGGAAAAGTGGCAGTCCATTGAATTACCAATCTTTTTGTTGACTGGCGATTTTTCTACATTGTGTTCTTAAAATTGTTGTCATTATTTTTTCACAACTATAAGTGATATCTATATGCTATTGCATTGCACAACATTTTCTATTCAGCTTTTCTGAGATGGTCACAGTGATTTATCCTCATTTGATTAATAGAACTCAATTGGATTTTCTGATGCATTTTACAATATTGATCTTTTAATTGTGACATTGAAAATTAAAATTCATTATCATAATAGCTCTCTTTAATAATGTTAATATATGTTATAAATCTCAATTTTTGTTCTCTCAAGCTAGGATATTAATGTAATTACTTCTTTTATCTCTTTATCCAATTGTGTTTTAAATACACATGAAATGCATTTAAATTTTTCTTACTATACTTAACATTATAGCAACATTTTCTTACATCATTTAGAATTCTTGGTTTTCTTCCTCTTTATTTTTTGTCCCCTAAGGAAAAAAACCTTAATTTTATCTTCAGACTTTTCATTATTAAATGTTTCTATTTCATAGAAACTGTGTTTCCTTTGTTGCCTCAGAAAGAATTATACATTTTCTTTTTTGTTTTGTTTTGTTTGGGGGGGGTCATCACTGCCCTCTGGTGGTGGGAGTAGGAGGCCCAGTCTTTGCTCCTGTGGAGCTGGAATTGAATCTCCATCCCAGTGGGCCACGGTCCCATGCACAACCACTACGCCACCGGGGATCAGCCCTACATTTTCTTTTTAGAGTGTCTAGAATACCAATGGACCAAGTAATTTTTTATTTCTTCCTGGAAAATCTTGACTTTTGACATTACTTATATGTCCCTATCCTACTAGTAAGTGACCCTATTGCTACACTTGATCTTAGCCAAAAGGCCGAGAAGTAATGAATGGTCCTATTGCAATGGAGATTTTTTAAAATTCTGTTTATCAGCGAATATCTTCGAACTTCTCTTGAGTAGAAAGGTCCTTATCATTGAGCACCTGTAAACCTATATAATGTTCATTGATCAAATATCAACCAAAATAAAGTAATAGTTATCATGATCTTCCAGGTACCAGGCAATATGATGCCTAAATTTAAATATCAAAATGCTAGATATAATAAATTAGAGACGAAAAATAATGATTAAAAATCTTGAAAAGAATGATATCGCTCCTTCACTAGTTGTTGTTAAGGACCATGGAGTTGGTTGAAACCCATAGCAACCCTGTGTAGAACAGAAGGAAACACCATCAGCTCCTGCCCCATCTTCCCCATTGTTCTTATGTTTGAGTTCATTGTTGCAGCCATGGTGTTGATCCATCTCATTGAGGTCCTTACTCTTTTTTGCTGCTCCTCCGCCTTACCAATGATGATGTTCTTCCAGGGATTAGTCTCTCCTGAGAACATGTTCAAAGTACATGAGACTAAGTCTTGCCAACTCTGCCCATAAGGAGCATTTGGGTTACATCTATTCCAAAACAGACCTGTTGTGTGTGTGTGTGTGTGTGTGTGTTTTCTTTTGGCACTTCATAGACCTTTCAATATTCTTTGCCAACACCACAGTTCAAGTGCATCGATTTTCCTCTGGTCATCTTTACTCAATTTCCCACTTTTCACGTGCATATGGAGCACCTGAAAATACCATGACATGGGTCAGGGGCACCTTAGTCTTCAAAGTAACATCCTTGTGTTTCAACACTTAAAACAGGTTTTGTGCAGCATATTTACTTAATGCAATGCATTGCTTGATCGCTTTATTTCTGCCCCCACAAACACAGAATGTGGGTCCAAGCCAGACAAAGTCTTTGAAAATTTCAATCTTTACTCGATTTAAAATGATTTTGCCTCTTGGTTCAGTTGTGAGGATTTGTGTCTACTCTACATTGACATGTAACCCATACTGAAGGCTGAAATCCTTGGTCTTCATCAGCAAATGCTTTAAGTCCTGTTCACTTTCAGGAAGCAAAGTTGGATTATCTGCATATCACAGGTTCTTAATAAGTCTTTCTCTAATCCGGATAAGGTTAAATTAAACAAGGGGTTTAATATGTTTGGTTCAACAGGAACTTCAACTACATTCTCTACAGAAAGACATGAGTAAGAGAGTAAGTATACAACTTGAGTCTGGGAACATTGCAGAGAAATAACTGATGGCTCTGCCCCCCAAAAAGTATGATGTTCATATTCACATATATTCAGGGCATGGGATCGTTCTATGCCTGGAAATGACAGGAGCACTTGAGATCTGGGTGGCATATGGAAAGACTAGACCCTCTGCTGCCAAGAACTTCTGACACCCTATTATTGCCTGGCACATACCCCATCATTGTCTGACAAGTCCTAGATTTCTTGGAGATCACATCTTGATATGATTGCTGCCTTTACTGTCTGTATCATAAATCAAGATAAAAACATATATGCAGCAGTCTCTGATGTGTGAACATCCAGAATTCAGTTGGGACCTTGCACAGTTACTCAAGATGCCATGGTTACAGAGAAAGGCAAGCTGTGCTGTGCAGAAGCAAAGGGATCCCCTGGGACACTCATAGCCCCAGCGTCAGGCTGTAGACATTCTGTTGCTCAAACACACACATCCATCAGGGGAAAGAACATTGGAGAGGACCTTGACTAGCACAAAGAACTAGCCCAGGATCTCACATGTACCTTAAAATGGAAATTCCTTCCCAATGTATTCTAGCTTCAGTAAAATAGGTAAAATTCCCCAGCAATCTTTCCATCAATCCTAATGAATAATCAAAAGTGGAAATTTTAAAGTAGATAATCCTCAAAAATTGAAGAAATCATTATAGGAAAAAAAAACTCTATATAAATCCTCATGACAATGTGTTTTGTCAATTGACCTTAGTGTCTTAACAGTGTCTTGTTATGTCTAAGTTGTTTTCATAACTTTACCCCAGTGTGATTTATTATATTCATATGTATGTTATCAGAACACATTTTATTCATGTATGTATTTACAGCATACGTGGAAATATCCTCTGTGAAATCTATGTGTATTCTTGGGTGTCATCTCTTTTGTGTTTCCATACCTGTTCAGTTTGAATGTCTGTCTATGTATCTACAATATGAATCACTATTATTAATGTTATCACAGAATTTTATACATAATAGTACATAATTTACTGCCTTCAAAGCTGCTGAAGGGCCTTCTAACAAGCCACTATTTGTCTCTCCCCATGAGGATTAAGGAAGAATAAGGGAAACCAGAGAAATAAGGAAACAATTAGTCCAAAGCACTACTATACCATTTGAATCCCGGCAGAACTAGATGGTGCCCAGCTACCACTGTTGATGGCTCTAAAAGGGATCACAATAGGTGGTTATGGATAGAGTGGGAGAAAAATCTAGAATGAATTCTAAATTATAAGGATAAGACTTACTAGTCTTCTAGTGACTGGTGGTACCTCCAAGATTGGGGCCCATGAACACCTTTCAAGCCTGCAACCAAACTCAAACCTCTGGGTCAACTTTCATCCAATGATAGACAGGTCTGTGAGGTGAGCATTAACATGTAGGAAGTCTGTACTCATTAGAACAATCAGATATCCAAGAAAAAAGGGGCATTATTTGCCCAGGGATGAAGCTGAGAAGGAAGAATTGATAGAAGAAAAGAATGAAGCAAAATGAAAAACCTGGGGAGGAAGTGGGAAGTGTGCTGTATATTGTGAGACTTACCAGCAATATCACAAAACAATGTTTGTAATTCATAATGGAGTGGAAAACTCATTTGTTCTGTAAACTTCATACAAATCCTAATAAAAATAATTATTCAAACACCTATGTTAGCGAACTTTAAAATCTCAAGTAATTGTACAGATTATTAATTTATAAAATATATTCAAGATCAACTAGAAATACATATTCAGTATATGCTTGCATATGGATAATTTGTCAAATCATTAGAAAAATCATGAAAGTAATCAATAGAACTGTGATAATGGTTAAATTATTTAGAAAGAGTTATATACTATGCTTTCTATATACCATATACAATTATATAGCCATATGGATTAAAAAGAAAATAATCAAATATAAAATACAAATCAGTGTCAGTAAACTAAGAAGCAATATCAGGGGATGTAATAAAGTTAAGATTAAAGGAAAAGAGATAGAACTGCATACAATTGATGCATGTATGGATTGTAATGGGAGTTGTATGAGCTCCCAATAAATGTTTTTTATTTAAAGAAAAAGGAGGGGGAAAGAGGAGCTTATACCAAGGGCTCAAGTAGAAAATATTTGAAAATGAATATGATAACATGTGTACAAATATGCTTGATACAAATGATACTTGAATGTAATAAGAGCTGTAAAAGCCCCAATAAAATCATTGAAAAAATAATAAAATGTAATCGATAGTCACAATTATCTAAGGAGCCAGATATCAGAATTAGCAGTAGGAAATTTATTCTTTTTTAATATTTTCTGCTTTCTTCCCATTGAAGTTATTTGTTCTGTTTCATTTAATCTTGTTGATATTTTCTATGTTTTTCTGCGTATGAAATAGAGGATAGGTAAATCTACACAGACAGTAACTGAACAGATAGTTCCTGATGGATTTGGCAGGGAAAGTTGTAGGGAAATAAAGTAAAGAGAAGAAGGAAGTGTGCTAACATGTATTGTGTTAATGATTTCACAACTCTTTATTATGATTGATGATTAAATTGTATGTTATGTGAATTCTATGTCAATAAAGCAGTTTAAAAGAGTAAAAGCTTAACCTATTTTAAAAAAAAAGCAAAGTGGTAAAAGAAGTAAAAATGTTTTGTTAGGGATTAAGATGTTTGGCGAAGAAAAGAATAATAATTGCTCTATCATGCTAATACAGGTTTCGGTAGTGCTGAAATAGAAACAAATAAAAAGCCAAGATTGTGTGTATCATATAGTGGATCACCAAACCAAACCAAACTCAATGCTGTACAGCCAATTCTGACTCAAGGTGACCCTGTGGACAGAATAAAACTATCCCATGGGTTTCCGAGGCTGGATGTCTTTACAAGAGCAGAAAGCCTAACCTCTCTCAAGCAGAGTGGTTCTTGGGTTCAAACTGCCAACCTTGTGGTTACCAGCCCAGCTGTATGCGACTATGCCACCAGGGGTCCCATGTTGGCTCACAGACTTATCAAATGTCCTGAGGATTAATCTTCAGTAAATTCTTCCCCTAGTGACAGAGTTTAAATTTCAAACTAAAACAAAACAAAAATCCACCTTTAAAATTCTCATTAAATTTTAAATAAAGATAAATTTTAATTTTGAAAACAATTCCTAATGGCTATTAGAGCACTTATGATGGTGGCTCTCAAGACTTCTTGAAGACTGAGGTAGTGTTTCAAGGTTATCCCTGTTCATCCTTCATCTTCATAAGGTAAGTAGAAATAAACTTTATCCAGAGACTTTCTCAATTTTCACTTTGGATGATTAAATCTGTATTCTTAAACACATTACCCTTTAATAAGTTGGGAATACATACAATTCTTACATTAACTTGATTTTCAAAATTAGGTAAGAAATATAATTCACGGGCTGAGCCCCGGTTGCGTAGTGGTTGCGCACGGGACTGCAGCCCACTGGGATGGAGGTTCAATTCCAGCTTGACAGAAGCAAAGGCTGGGCCTCCTACTCCCACCACCAGAGGCCAGTGATGCCTAAAAAAAATTTTTTTTAATTAAAAAAAAAAGAAATATAATTCACTTCTCCCCCCCAACCTGAATTATGAATTTATATTACATACAAAAATCAAGATATGTTAAGAGAAGAGGTAAACAAAATTGCTAGATTAAGTAAGTAAGGCTTTAGGGAGAAGGTCTTGATTGCCTTGTATGTACCAGCTATCCATCTTTACACAGATCAACTGTATCCATATTGGTGAATATGTTGAAAGAAAATACAGATAATCTAGTTTTCATGATCTGAACATAATCAAAGAGATTATTGAATTTGTAATGAAATGCTCTCTTTGAATTTCAACTGACTATATAAGACCTAATAATTACAACTGCATATAAAACCTACTCTCCGTTGAAACACTTCAATTTATCTTACATAAAGATATGTCCAATGACTGTTAAGTGACTCACTAAAATAAAGATACTTTGTCTACAGTAATTCTCTAATTTATCCAAACTGACAATCCTATTGAAAGAAGGGGGGGGCGGAGGGTGGAAAGCATTGCAAAGGGAAATAAAGCATAAACACAAAAATAAAATATTTTTTTTAATTTATTTTTCTTAAAAAAGTTAATTTTTCTTAAAAAAATAATTTTTAAGTAATACCTTTGACTGTTGATATTGAAGTAAGAAGCAACAGAGTCATCTTCAAATTTCTTTCAATTGGAGTGCAAAGGTAACACTGAGAGTGGTAGTTACAGAATCTGTTGTCAATTTGAGAGAACTAAGAGTGAAGAGGTGGAGTTTAGCCTGTCAATTGGGTCAGAGCTTGATGACCTCATTTAGAGGCACGAAGGAGAAAAATAACTCATTGGAGGTGGGGCACGTGCTCACTCCCTGCAAGATATTGCAGCTGACAAGACACATGGGACTACACTAGTGCCCTGAGCTGGAAGAGCCATGTGGAGACTCCTGCCAGCACTGGATCCACAAGACTTCCCACCCACTGGCCTGTGATCTTCTGACATTTGGTATCATTGCATACGTTTCATGAGTCTGAAGAAGATTTCATAGATTGGAATCAGGCATATAGGACTAATATTGGACTTAGGGCCTTGATTTGGACTGAGTTGTGATGTTTCCTTCATATAAAGTTTTATATAAAGCTATTTATATAAAGCTCTTTCTTATTTACATATGCATGCCTATTTGTTTCTCTTGTCTACTAAGACTAACACACTAAACTATTCTTATTCTTTATTTTGCATTGTTTTCAAAAGTCATATAGCATCATGATCAAGATCACAAGTTTAGAACTTTTTTCCTTAGTTCCAACCTATATGCCCTCGGATACTCATTTTCTATCCATGTCTTATTTCCTTCAACAGTAAAAGAAAAAAATAATATCATACTCATGAGAATTAAACAGGTAAGTTTGTTTGAAGTTTGTAGAAGCTCCTTCATACACAATAAGCACTTAGAACTCAAACCAAGTTCATTGCTGTTCAGTCAATTCGTGGTGACCCTAGAGGACAGTGAAGAACTGCCCTACAGGGATTCCATGGCTAAAACTTTACAGAAGCCCACTGGCACACCTTTCCCGGTGGAAGGGTCTTTGAACTTCTGAACTTTGGGTTAGCTACCAAGAATTTAACTATTGCAGCACCAGGACACCGTAGCAACATAAAATAGGTTCTGGCTTATCATAACCACTTAACGACAAGCTTTTTTATCATGCTCCATTTCCCTGATGTCTCAGATGCTGACTCCAATGACAAATAAGTGGAAGAATCCAAGTATGCTCTCCTATGTCTTTTGTCATCTTTTCCCCAATTTGTTTGCTTCAATCTTTTCCTCTGAATCTGAGAGAATTTATTTTGTCATCGCATTTTATGATTTATGATTTGTTTTTCAGAAAAAAAAATCAAATCTGCTTTTTGCCCTTCCCACCAATCTATTTCAGATTTTTGGAAATCTGTTTTTTGCTCTTCCTTACTGTTCTACATCGAATATTTGGAAATCATATTTTTCACTTCTAGGTAACCTTTGCTGATGTCTAGATTGTTTTCCTTTTCTTTCACTGGAGCACTTCTTTTCAACCATCTTAGCCCATTTAATTAGACACTTCCACACTTTTCCTTTTACTTGTAGCACCTGTGTGGCAGCCATGTGTTAATGTTAATTTTATGATTGAAATGTAGGGGTGGGGTCTGGCCTGTTAATCTGGAGATAGCCATTGAGTAGCCAATGGAGCCTCCGTGTGGGCATGGCTTTCACCTGAGACTTCTGGGAAATCTCGTGATATTTCCCTCGTGGAGATGAGAAGTTATCTCCCCAGTTGTTGGGAGTTAGTCTGAGAGACGATGAATCATGGAGAAGACAAGATGGCAGCATCCGAGAAGCTGGAGGAGCCGGCGGAGAGACCACACAGCTTTGCCGTGATGGAACCAGACCTCTGAAGCTGGAGAAGCCACATGGAGACCTCTGCCAGCGATGAGTTGCTTCTGCCACCACGGGATGCTGTTGATGGACCCTGAGCCCTGGAAGTGAGGAGCCATGGGGAAATCCCTGTCAGCGTCAGGGCTCTGCCCCCACTGGCCTGTGACTTTGTGAGTTGGAAGGAGACATTATAGACTGATTTCAAGCATATGAGTTCATATCAGACTTATGACTTTGAACTGGTCTGAGCTGGGATGTTTTCTCAATGTCCTGTTCCTCTTGAATATAAACCCATTCCTTATATCCATATGCATGTCTATAAATTTGTTCCTCTAGTCTACCCTGAATAATACAACCTGCTTCCAAAGGACTTGGCTTCCTCAAATTAAGCCTAACTTTACATGAACTGAAATATTTTCTTTCCTGAGGGATTTTCTTCCATTTGCTTTCCCACTTTAGCATAGTGATTACCTGTTGTGCTAATAATCTCAAGGTCAGCAGTTCAAGACCCCCGGCTACTTCATGAGAAAAGTCTGAGGCTTTCTATGCCCTAAAGAGTTACAGCCTTGGAAACTCCCCAGGGTAGTTCTCTTCTGACCTATAGGAATTGACTTGACGTCAGTGCCTTTGATTTTTTAAGATCAAGAAAGTAGGCATATGATTGTTTGCAGTGATCAGTCATCTGTCTGATCTTTCAGAAATTCAAAAGTGATTGATTTCAGAGATTAGGCCTCTCCACAACTTTCAAGTCTTATGAAAGAATAACAAATGTGTTTACATTTTTACTTTGTGTTAGAATTCTTTTCTTAATATGGATTTTATTGGGGGCTCTTACAGCTCTTATAACATTCAGTGCATCATTGGTACTAAACATATTTGAATATATGCTGCCCCATTCATTTCCAAACATTTTCTACTTGAGCCCCTGGCATAAGCTCCTCTTTCCACTTTCCTCTACTTATTTTTTTAAACTCCAGCTCCCCATATTCCCCCTCCCCCTCCTCCTCCCCGATGAACCCCTAATAATTTACATATTGTTATTATCTCTTCATATCATACACTGTCCAATGTGTTGCCTCACCCCCCCCATTGTCTGCACCCCAGAAAGGCCACATGTAGATCCCTGAAATTAGTACCCCCTTTCTACTCCACCATTCCTCCACCCTCCCAGTATCACCACTACCCCCACTAGTCCCAAGGGATCATCTATCCTAAATTCCCCATGTTTCTGACTCCAGTGTTTACCCCCTGGTCTAGCTGAATCTGTCTGGTAAAATTGGGATCATGATAGTAGATGGGAGGAAGCATTTGAGAACCAGAGGGAAGTTGCACATTTCATTGGTACTACACTGTACTGGCTCATGTCTTCGCTGCAACCCCTCTATAAGAGGACTTGGGGTCCCCAATCTGTACTCTTCCCCATTTATAATGATATAATTTTTAGTTATTTGATGCTTGATACCGGATTCCTTTGGCATCTCGTGGTCGCACAGGCTGGTGTGTTTCTTCCATGTGGGCTTTGTTGCTTCTGAGCCAGATGGCCACTTGTTTACCTTCAAGTCTATAAGACCCCAGACGCCATGCCTTTTGATAGCCAGGCACCATCAGCTTTCTTCACCACATTTGCTTATGCACATATTTGTTTCCAGTGATCGTGTCAGAGATGTGCACATCATGGAATACCAATTTAATAGAACAAAATATTCTTGCACTGAGGAAGTACTTGAGTGGAGGTTCAATGCCCATCTGTTGTCCTAATACTAGCCCTTTAAGTATATGCATATCAATATATTTTGCTATCATCATATATAAATATATGCACCTATGTATATGTCTGTATTTAAACCTCTAAAAATGCCCCTTACTCCCCAGTTCTTTTCTCTATTTCCCTATATTCCCTCCCATCCCACAATCATGCTCAATCTCCATTTGGGTTTCAATATTTTCTCTCTGCTATATTAATCTTAATCAATCCCTATTGGACTTCCCACACCCACCCAGCCACTGACCCTGAAGCACCAGCTACCCCACCCCCACCCCAGATTCAGCCAACACCCCCCCACGTCCACCCTGGAACCATCAGCCCCGTCATCCCCACCCCTAGACCACCCATCCAACCCACCCCATCCAGATAGACCTGCAGAGAAAACAACATGCACAAAATAATGCATCCCAAAATGAAGCAACCAAAGAAAACAAAACAATGACAGCATCAACAGCAACAACAAAAAGCCCCCATGTCCAACATACATACCTACATGCAAAAATACAAAGATAATAACAATACCAAAACCTGCAAATAATTTAAGGTCTGTGCGTTGACCTCCAGGAGTGTCTCCTGGTTGAGTTGGATGCAGTGCCACACCCTGGCCCCAAAGTATATCCTTGGTGCGCCATCTGAAGCTCCATGCTCTGTTGTACACCCTTAGCTTTTTGCCAAGGTGTGGTTGGACCAGACAGAGTATAATCCTAACCCTGTTTCTCCATGAGTGACCCAGAAAGGTGACACAGTCATCAATGCAGCATTTTCGTTAATGTTGTCTTCTAACCTTATGTGGTTTTTCATAGCGCTCCTGCTCTCTCTTTACACAGCATTTTCAAGAGATTTCTTTGCACTCTCCAATCACAGTTTCCCTGTGTTTTTCAGATTGGTGAGTTTTCCTTAAGGAAAGGTATAGCTATACTCTGGAATGCTATTAGTTAGGTAGTGTTTCACACACCACAAGACACCCATTGATATGTTTGGACAAAATGAATAAGGAACTTGCTCGGTGTTCTTGTTTCCTCAAACAGCGGTTCCACGTTACAGCCTATCGGAAAGTCAGTCATGTACCTAGCTTTGTGTCACAGTAACACAGTCATCAATGCGGCATTTTGATTAATGTTGTCTTCTAACCTTAAGTGGTTTTTCATAGCGCTCCTGCTCTCTCTTTACACAGCGTTTTCAAGAGATTTCTCTGCGCTCTCCAATCACAGTTCCACTGTGTTTTTCAGATTGGTGAGTTTTCCTTAAGGTAGAGTTGGGACCATGATAGTAGGGGGGGAGGAAGGCTTCAAGAACTAGAGGAAAGTTGTATGCATCATTACTGCCCGGCTGCACCTTGACTGGTCTGTCTCCTCCCCGTGACTCCCCTGTAAAGGGGTGACCAATTACCCACCAGTGGGCCTTAGGCCCCTCCCTACTCTCCCCCTCATTTGTAGTGATGTGATTCTTGTTCTTTGATGCTCGATACCTGCTTCCTCTGGCCCCTCTTGATCACACAGGCTGGTGTGCTTCCTCCATGTGGGCTTTGCTGTTTCAGCACTGCACGGTGGCTCATTTAGGCTCAGCGAGGGTAGCTGTATTTCTTATTGGGGCTGGCCATATATCGGCTGTTCTGAGTGGGAATATTGTCCTGAAGGATCGGTGGGCCAGGATGTACTCCATTCTATCTTCCTCCCCCTTCATTTGTTCTCACGTGCTCTGGTCAGGCATATCTCTCTCCCTACATTTTAGCTTCAGTGCTGACCTTCAAGGCAAACTCCTCTGGGGGGGAGAGGCGGCTGCCCCTGTAGTTGGGATTGGGATTGTGTTCTCAGACCTCTCCACTGGTTCTCCGTTCCATTGCATCATGCTGCATTCACATCCAGGAACACTGTGTTTAAGTTTGGCCCCTCTTTTCCTATGGAGATATAAAAAAATGCACTCCCCTTGGGTGGGTTATAACCCCATGCCCTCTCTACATGTCTTAGAATTCGAATTCACTGTTTAGTATGAGAAGCAAATATTTCATTGCTGCATCAAATTAGTGGTTTTCTCAGGTGACAATGAAAGCAGGGTG
This sequence comes from Nesogale talazaci, assembly GCA_004026705.1. Lineage (NCBI taxonomy): Eukaryota > Metazoa > Chordata > Mammalia > Afrosoricida > Tenrecidae > Nesogale > Nesogale talazaci. Next base: position 25,809 of record PVJH01018491.1, on the reverse strand, counting down.
GTAATTGGAGCACAGCTCCCTTCCTCTGTGAGGCTCGGGCGTAAGCAGCAGCATGGGAGCCTCCAATTGTACTTAGTGTGACAGTAATCTCACTGCACCTGCCGACAGCAGCCACATAATTCACTTTTATCTCCAAATGTCTATCCTATGTCCCATGTTCCAGAGCTGCTCTTAGCACTGCTGATGCTTCATCTTTCTCACGTGTCACCATCTGACATATTTCATATTTACAGCTTAATTTGTTTATTGTCTGTCTACCCCAATCTGACATATACGCAGGTACATAGGAGGTGCTCAAAAATGTTTGCTAACTAGTTTTCAATGCATCTTTTCTTTAATAAAACATCTGTTGATCCATTAGACCTCTTCTTAATTTTTCTCCCCATAAAATTGTTGGCATGCTTTGCAGTGCTGACATTTTGTATAATTTCACTGGGAATTGATACAAGCTGGATGGTGAATGTTGTTCTAAAAAGACCATATTGTACCATAATTCCACTCTACAGTTATTTTTGTTGCTCTTAAATTTCAACAATCCTGAATTTTATTTGTGGATTAACAGAGTAGAAACCAAATATGATAAAATGGTATGTACTGTCAAGCACTTTAAATGTTCCTTAACCCTATCTTGTCTAAAAATATTTTTCTTATTTTCTGTACTCATTTCTATCACACCCACTTTTCTAGTTCTTATGCATATATTTATATATCTATGTTTGACTGATCAACCTTACACGTGAAATATACTGAATTGCTTGTAATGTGTCATATTCTCCAAGAAATATACTCTGAGATGGAGATGTATATGTTCATTGTGGATGCCCCCAGGATGCACAAATGTAAAGAACTGACCAAAGCAGGAATGCATGGATGGGTAGGTAAACTGTGATACGGCTGCACCTCAGTTGAGGCCTCAGTTGAACCCTTAGGGTTGGCTCAAATTGAGACCAGGAAGATGAATTATATACACCAAAATGCTTGCCCTTTTTCAGCATGTGAGCTACTTATAAAATGATCAAGTCAAAATTATCTACCAACTACAAAAAACATAAATTATATTTATTACATGTGTTCATAAATGAATTGAGAATTAATTATATGTACCATGTATGTTTATGTACCTTGCATAACTGCATGAGTCTGTATTGCACAACACAACACAATTAACTATGTACATATTTTGTCATGACCTGAATTTACTCTGATGACTTGCACTGAATGGATGAGTCAGGGATGCATAGTCCAGACAGTAGCCGCTGACAGCCAGCCTCAAACACACTTCCAAATGATCATCAATCATGGTGGAACAGTGCTTGGACTTAATGATCTTTATGTGGGAAAAGGCTGACACACATAAGTAAGTAGAGCCAAATAATGCAGTCAAGGAGGTAGCACATTGTATTAGTCTGGGTAGACTAGAGGAACAAATTTCATAGACATGCATATGGATATAAGGGAAAGGTTTATATACAAGAGGAACAGGACATTGAGCCAAGTCCAGTTCAAAGTCAAAAGTCCGATATTAACCTATATGCCTGAAATCAGTCTATAAAGTCTCCTTCTGACTCACGAAGTCACAGGTCAGTGGGTGCAGAATCCTGGCCCTGGCAGGAGTCTCCACATGGCTCGTCACTTCCAGGGATCAGGGTCCATCAGCAGCAGAAGCAACTCATCGCTGGCAGAGGTCTCCATGTGGCTGCCCCAGCTTCAGAGGTCTGGCTCCATCAGGGCAAAGCCATGTGGTCTCTCCACCGACTCCTCCAGCTTCTTGGATACAGCCATCTTGTCTTCTCCATGATTCATCATCTCTGAGACTGACTCTTAACAACTGGGGAAGATAGCTTCTCATCTTCACGAGGGAAATATCGTGAGATTTCCTAGAAGTCTCAGAAGAAAGCCATGCCCACATAGAGGCCTTCTTGGCTACTCAATGGCTATCTCCAGATTAAAAGGCTAGACTCCACCGCTATATTTCAATCATAAAATTAACATAAACACGTGACTGCCACACACATTTTCTCATGTTTGAGTACTTTCCATCTGACAGTACGTTCCAGAACTGTTCACGCACTCTGGACTTCAGCTGGATGTTGGTTTTTAGTGTCAAAATCTCCCATTCTTTATAACAGTGATATGTTTTTGTCTTCTTACTTGGTCCAGCTCCCCCACTCATTTTAAACCCTTTCTTACAGTTAAGAGGGAAAAAAAACAAGGTTCACAAATTGGCGATAACTTAGCTTGTTAGTTTTGCTGCAATTAGCACAGTTGTTTGACACCTAAGATTGCATCTGCTTGGCTGCACTGTTTATCAATGAAGTGACAGGATTGATGATAGACTTACATCTATTTTTTTAATGACATGTGACCTACCCACACTATATTTGCTATCGACTAGTAGATCACAATCAACATATTGAGCACCCCTGGTTTACCTCTTCCTTAACAGTCAGTGGTTGTGGGCTGCCCCAGAGAAGAATTAAAAATTTAAGTCAGTTAAGGATTAGAAATTTAAGTCCCAGATCAAGGGCAGTTACACCTGAAATTACAAAAATAAAAAATATAACAAAATTCATCAACAGTCAGTATTCCTAGACTAGGGGAAGGACATTCTTTAATCTTAAAGGGAGGTCCTAGAAAGCATGACAAACCACAGCATCCTGAGCACTGCTTTAAATCATTGCACACTATGTCTTACTATCAAAGTTTTCTTGAGTGTCTTCCTTTTACATTGTTAATTGAAAGAGAAAAGGGAACAAGGAGGAGAAGGAAAAGTAGGACAAATGGAACAACTAAATGCAAAATCCTCTAATAATTAGGAAATAGGCAAAAATATTAGAGTATGGCAACTCTTTCTCTTTCCTAAGAAGGAGTGGCTAAAGTCTGGTGTCGAGAATGAGAAATGGAATTATAGGAGTGTTTCTTACAGTTAAGGATATGACTATCCGAAAAGCTAAAAATGGAAAATGCAAATATGAACATGGGAAAATTGGAATAGAAAATAAGAGTTTTAATGAGCAGTGATATATTCTCAGCTCACCATACACTTTTAACTTATTCTTCAGGTTATACTTCAATTATATATAACACATTTTCACATATCCCTCTTAAGTTATGAGCTCTATTCAAAATCAATTGACTTGATATTATGAAATAAAATTATTTAATGCATTTAGGCTGCTGTCATACTTAATTTCTTTCTCATCTGGTCAAAAGAACCCAGAGGAAATTTAGTTTCAGTATCTCAGAGATGAGAGGCAGAGAGATGAACACATTGTAGTTAATTAAATGTTTGTATACAATAAGATACCCAAATGTGTTGGGCTGGATTAACAAAGAAATAAGCTGGTGACACTCATATATGTATAAGAAAGAATTTTAGGGCTGATCCCTGGTAGCGCAGTGGTTGTGTGCAGGAGCGGGACTGCAGCCCACAGGGTTGACAGTTCAAATCCAGCAGCAGCTCTCCAGGAGAAGGCTGGGCTTCAAACTCCCACGAGGGCAGTGATGCCACACACAAAAAAAGAGAAAGAAAGAACTTTATATCAAGAAGGAACCTTATATCAAGAAATCACCTCATCCGAGTCCAACTCAAGTTTATATATGTGATGCACATCGGGGCCTTCTGCTGCAGACAGATGGGGAAGAGGGTAAGCAGGAAGCAGCAAGATCACAAGGCAGTGGCTGCAGCCTTGCATGGAATGAAGGTCAGGTTCCCAGGTCAGTTTCATGGAAACATGGCAGGATGTTGACAGATCTCAGGGTTGAGTCACCTCTGAAGCAGGCAGTCCCAGTAAACAGTGAGCTGGAGTGGGAAGGAGAGGGAAGTTCCCTATTTCTCCATATCAGAAGGCCGTATTCTCAAGCAAACATTGTCAAACTGTGACCTGACTGACAGATTGGACACTATCCCTACAGCTTCCATAGATATTCAACTTGATCTAAAAATCACCTAATTAACACACCAAGTCATAGTTTATGTCATAATCCAGAGAACAAAATTTTAAGAGTAGCTTTAAAAGCCTGTCAGTTTAACAAGAATTCCAGTTGGACTTATTAAACTGAGCATATTGCTCCCTTTCATCATGAGACCCCAATAGCATAATCATAGATTGATGCAAAATAGAATTAATTTATTAAAGGGATGGAAGAAGGAGAGTTTCATCACCAGATGGACGTTAAAACAAATTGCAAAAAGATTCAAAAGAATCCATTGCCAATGTTTTAGATCCTGGCCTTTCTATATTGCTTAGATTGTGATCCAGTCCCTAAACCAATCCTTCTTTCTCCACTCCTGCCATTGTCTGATAAATTCCTTCTATTGCTATCCAGACAATTTTTCTAAAACTGAAATATGATAATATTATGTACTTGGTGAAAATATGTTTTATATTATATGTGATGTACAATATATGTGTGTACATTGTGTTCTACCGTGGTATATAATAGCCTGAGGAAAACTGACCTGAAAGTCAAATCCAAACTTCTGCCTGTTTTTCACAAGCAAATCTTTATTAGAACACAGTTTCCCCCGTCATTTGCTGGTGCTCTGTTTTCATGCTACAGAAGCAGAGTTGAATAATTAGAAATAAAGCCATATGCCCGGGGGTGGGGGGTGGTGGGAGGAGAGAAATTATGTACTGTCGGTCCTTTACAAGGAATGTTTTACAACTCCTGGTTCAAAGAGTAAAATTTAGCCCATTGGCATGATATGCTAGAGCCTTCATGAGGTGACCCTTATACATAGCTTGACCTTACATCATGACCCACATTAGTATACATATGGAACTACTGATGGTTTCCACATGTACCGAGATGCTTTTTTCTTCATTTTGTTCTTTCTGCTCTTTCGGCGCCATGTATTTCTGCTGCTTATGCATCTCTCAGTCATAAACTCTTCTTGTTTTTAATGTGCTCTTGGGTGAGTTCTGACTCAAGGTGACTTAGGTACAACAAAAAGTAGTGTTGCCGATCCCTCTCCACCCTCTCAATGGTTGATCCCATAATTTCAGTCATTGTGTCGATCCACCTCTGTGAAGGTCTAAATCTTTTTTGATGACCCAAAACTTACCAAGCATGATGCCATTTTCCAAGAACTGGGCCCTCCTAGTAGCATTCTCAAAGGATGTAACACAAAGTCTCACTGTCCTCACTTCTAAGGACAAGCTAGCTTCACCTCTTCCAAAAAAATGATTTATTCATTCTTATAATGCTCAATGATATATTTAATCTTCTCCAATATCAAAATTCAAATGTATCAATTCTTCAGACTTCCTTATTTATTATCCAGTTTTCACATGCATATGAAAAACTATTGAAAATGTCACAGCTTGGATCAGACACACTTCTGTCTTCAAAGTATATATTTATTTATTAATGGTTTACAGTATTTGCAGTAGATTTATCAGCACAGTTCATCATGTGGCTTCTTGACTGCTACTTCTTTGAGCAATTATTGTGGATCCACTTTATAGACATCTTGAAAACTACATCGGTAATAAAAAGACCTGGAAAATGTCACCAAATAATGCACATGGCACAACTTTGCTTGCTGAAAATGATGAGCACTTAAAACACTTACTCATGAAGTTCAATGATGGTAGCCATCAATATAAATTACAACTCAATGTAAAGAACACTAAAATCCTCACAACTGGACCAACAGGCAGCATGGAGAAAATATGGAAGTTGTCAAGGATTTCATCTTGCTTGAATCCACAATCAACGCTTATTAAAGCATCAGTCAAGAGATCAAAAAATGAGTTGCACTAGGTAAATCTGCTGCACAAGATCTGTTCAAAATATTGAAAAGCAAAGATGTTACTGTGAGAACTACGATGTCCCAGACCCAAGCCCTGGTATTTTCAATGGTTTCATATGCATGTGGAACTTTATAAAGGAAGTTCTAATAGGAATTGATTGATTTCATTTATTGTGCTGGATGCCAAAAGAGCAAATCTGTGTATAACAAAAGTTATAGCCAGAAAGCTTCTCACAAGTGAGGATACCAGGACTTTGTCTCACATACATTGGAAATGTGTTCAGGAGAGACTAGTCCCTGGTAAATGCTGTAAATTGGACATGACTCAATGGCCCCTAACAACAAAAGGCCAAATAAACTTGTTTTAAAACCTGAAGTTTTCCCTTGTTCTATTCAAAAAACTACCTTTGGGTAACAGGTTCTGCCTCAACACAATTACATGTTCTGGAATTCCCCTTCTTTTCAAGGTCATTCTTAAATTATGTTTCACATAGCCTGAAGCCTTTGCATCATCAATAAAACCCAAGTAAACATCTATTTGTTAATCTCTGCTTTCAGTCAGCATTTATCTGTCGTCTGCAATGATAGCCCTCTTACCACATCCCCTTCTGAATTTGTTTTAAGTTTCAGTTCTCTGTTAATATACTACTGCAATAATGTTTTTAAATTATCTTCTGAAAGTATCTTAAAATTATACATGATATCACTTACTTTTTTCGCAGTTTCCCTTTTTTATCACTTTTCTTCAAAACTAACACAAATATGGATATTTCCTCATCAGTTGGCTACATACTTTTCTTCCAAGCTTCTAGCATAAATGAGGGAGTGCTTCCAGTGTTGAATCTATTTCCAGTATTCTGTCAAACCCTAGATAGAGTCTTGTTTTTGGTCAATGCCATCAATTTCTTTCTTCAGCGCTATTAGTTCTTGATTATATGCTGCCTCCTGGAATTGGTGATATGCCTTAGGCTTGGTTCTGCAGAGAAGTAAAAGCATACATATCATCTTATATATGTATGTAAACAGATTCATCCCAAGGAAACAGCCCAGACAGATGGCTAGGTTAGTATGTTGTAAGTCAATGGGTGAGATAACGGGCTGAAGGCTATTTCTGATTCACATAGCATCAAGGACTGATGAACCCAATAGTGCCAGACAAATCGATCCAAGGTCAGCAGGTAAAAGGGCAAGTTGATGACTTCTCCAAGGATATGCAGCACTAGAGCAGTCTACTGGCTCGTATTCAAGAACTGGAGTTCAGATGATGAGCCAAATACCGAAAGCAGGCCTAATAAAATGCAAGAAAGTTTTGCCAGAGTGTCTACACAAATAAAAAGCATGTCATTCCACCAAGAATCAGTTACCTGCTCATGGAAAATTTCTTCATGGTGATAATTACCTTATATTACATCTTATCTTGGGGAATGATTGCATCACAACTGTCAAACCACTGGTAATCATTACCCAAACAAGTTGATGCACAAACTTTATCATTGTTGTTGTTAAATGCCATTAAGTTGGTTCCACTCTTAGTGACCCCACATAAAACAAAACAAAACAAAGCAAAACACCACTGGGTCCTGCACTCTCCTCACAGTCGTGAGGTTTGAGGTCATGTTGCAGCCCGTTTGTCAAGCCACCTTGTTGAGGGTCACCCTCTGATGCACTGCCATTCAACTTTACCTAACATAGCTCCCTTTTCCAGGGATTGGTCTGCTGAAAATGTGTCCAAGAGTACATGAGATGAACTCCTGCCTTACTCATTTCTATGACTTACTTTGGCTATACTTCTTCCAAGACATATTTGTTCTTAAACAGTTTGTGGTACTTTCAAAATTTTTCCCAAGTACCATAATTGAAATGCATTAATTCCTGTTAGATCTTGTTATTCAATGTCTATCTTTCACAAGCATGTGCAGTGACTGAACATACCACAGCTTGGGTCTGGCATGTCTTACTTCTAAACATGATGTCCGTGCTTTCCAACCCTTCAAATACAATATGGCACTTGATCTCTTGAATGATGTTTCCACAGCATTGACTATGGATCCAAACAAGATTAAATCTACAGAACTTCAACGTGGGCTGAGCTCCGGTGGCATAGTGCTTGTGAGCGGGACTGGGTCCCACTGGTTCAATTCCAGCAGCGGCTCCACAGGAACAAAGGCTGGGCCTCCTACTCCCACCACCAGAGGGCAGTGATTCCCTCCCCCCCAAAAATTCAATTTTTTTCTCTATTTGTCCAGTTTTGGTCCAGTTGTGAGGATTTAATTTTCTTTACATTGAGTTTCCATCCATACTGAAGGAGCTAGTCTTTGATCCTTGTCAAGTGCTTCAAATAATTCTCATTTTCAGCAAATAAGGCTATATTATATGTATATCACTGAATGTTGATAAAACTTCCCTCAATCCCAATGCAGTATCTTTCCTTACATAGTCCAGCTTCTCAGATTATTTGCTCAGCATAAAAATTTAATAAGTAGAGTGAGACACATGTTTCCTGATTTTAAGCCACGCAGTATTCCCTTGTTCTATTTGAAAGATTTCCTCTTGGTCCAGGAACGTGTTCCACTGTAGTGCAATGAAATGTTCTGGCATTCCTATTCTCCCCAAGTCTATCCAGAGTTTTTTTATTATCCATAGAGTCAAATGCTTTAGCATAGCCATTGAAATACAAATAAATGTATTTCTGGTATTCACTGCCTTCAGCCAAGATCCATTTGACACCAGCAATATCCCTTGATGTTTTTGTGTCTTTCAATAACTTGCCCATAAAATCCCTTGTTCCATGTCCTCTATTGAATCTGGCTTGAATTTCTGGCAACTCCCTGAAAATGTATTGCTACAACCATTCTTGAAATATTCAACAGAAATATATTTGCATGTGATATTAATGAAGGGGCCTTAATTGTGCAGTGGTTGTGTGTTTGGCTGCTAACCTCAAGATCAGTAATTTGAAACCACCAGTCACTCCTTAGAAGTAAAAAGAGACTTTTTACCCCAATTTCTACATTCTTGGAAACTCATAAGGGCAGGTCTAACCCTGACTTAAAGGGTAGCTATGAGTCCGGATCAACTTGAGGGCAGTGAGAGTTGAGTGATGTTAATGCTATAGATCAATAATTTTGACATTCTACTGTATCATCTTTCTTTGGAATGAGTACAAATATGGATCAGTTGTCTTCCAAATTTCTTGGCAAAGACGAGTGAGTGCTTACAGTGCTTAATTAGTTTGCTGAAACATTGTAATTGGTGTTCCATCCCTTCTCAGAGCCTTCTTTTTGACTAATACCTTCAGCGGAGCTTGGACTTCTTCCTTCAGTACTATCAGTTCCTTCAGTACTATCAATTCTTTTGGTATGGTAACTCTTAATCTTAGTTCTTTTTTTAAAAAATGTTATTTCTTAAATTTTCTTGATGCTTCTGTATCTTTCAATATTTTGCCCATAAATTCCTTAATATTTAACTCAAGGCTTGAAATTTTTCTTAAGTTCTTTCAGGTTGGGAAACACCAACCTTTTGGTTTTCTAACCCCAGTTCTTTGCATAACTCATCACAATAATTTATTTCATCATCTCAAGCTGTCTTTTGACACCATCATTTCTGTTCTTTCCCATCATCATTTCTTCCTTTGGTTTTAGCGATTCCATGCTATACAGAATGTTTCAGAATTTCTTCTGTTTGATCTTTTCTTTCTCTCAAACAGAACTTTTTCCTAAACTCACAACTTTTTCATGTATGATGTGCTTGATGTCATTCCTCAGCTCATCCCATCTTTGGTTATTAGCACTCAATGCACCAAATCTAATCTTGAGATGGTCTCTAAATTGAGGTAAGATACATGAACAACATTCTTGATCTTTCAAGTATTTGTTTTACTTTTCTTCAATTTCAACTTGAACTAGAATGTGAGCAACTGATGGTATGTCCACAATTGGCCTTGGGCCTTGTTTTGATTGATGATATTCAGCTTCTCTGCTGTCTCTTTCTACAGATTTGGTTCATTTGACTCCTCTGTATTCTATCCAGTGAGTTCTATACATGCAGTTGTCATTTATATTGTTGCAAAAGGCATTTACAATAAGTAAGCCACTGCTCTTGCAAAATTCTATCATATGATACTAACATTGTTTTAATAGCCAATGCCATATTTTTCAACTACCAATCCTTCATCTGTATTCCCAAATGTTGTGTTCAATAACCATCACCTGTCAATTGCATGTCTGCTCAATTGCAACTTTAGAAGATGATGAAAAACCTTCAAGTTCCTCACCTTTGGCATTAGTGGTTTGTGTGTGAATTTGAAAATGAATTGTATCATCTGGGTTTCCATGTAGGCATATAGGTATTATCCTGTCATCGACAGCGTTGTACTTTGGGAACATTTTTATTTTTTTAAATGAGAAGTGCAATGCCATTTGTGATAGTGAGGCTGATGTCAATTTGATTTGATACTACAGTTTGGCATCTTCTCTGAGCTCTCTATACCACTTGACCCAAAGCTGTAGCCTCATGATGCTTCCTTGAAAGAGTGGCATATTGGTTATGCATAAGTGATCTCTGTTGTAAGTGTTATTCTTTTTCTTTCCTTACTAACCTGGGTCTACATTTGTTAGCCTGCCTCAGTCACCTGTGCTAGCCTCACCTTACCCTGCCTCGCTGCCCACCTATTTCCTCTGCTTCCAGTCCCTTGGTTCACTAGCCTGGAAATCACATGAATTAGGGGAAGCTTTTGCCCAATGTCTCCTCCACAAAGATGGGGTTAGCCCTCTCTGAGGCTATCTGTGACATTTGCATGATTTTAAATCATTTCATAATATAAATGTATCTGCTTATATACAAAGCTGTGTCCCAAATTGGCTTCCAAAGAAAATCAAGCTGAACATAATATCTCTATAATCTCAACATAGCAGATCAAAATTATGCCAAATGGGAAAATGGCTTCTAGTTAGATTCACCCGCCTGGAGCTTCTGCTGCCAGACCAGAAAATTGGGAGGTCAGGTGAAGGAGACTGGAAGAAAGACTCTTGAAATTAGAATCAGGGAACTAGGGTTTGTTTTGAACCCCACTTTTTTTACTTCCACTCACAAGTGGACCAAGAATGTACAACCCAAATATTCATCAATAGATGAATGGATCAGAAAGCGGTGGTATAGACATACAATGGCGTACTATGAATCCTAAAATCCAGCTATGAATGCATGAAGCACATTGCTGCAGTGGAAGAACTGGAGCAAATTATGCTAAGTGAAGTAAGCCAAGCACAAAAGAACAAGTACAACATGAGACCACTGAGATAAACTTAAAAAAAAAAAAGATGGGGCATAGGGAGAAAGCTATCATATACATACATGCTGGGGTGAAGTCCAGACCAATCCCAACTATGTGGACACCCCCCAATGCTCAAAAGAATGAACTTCATAGGAGAACACTGGGGCTACAGCTTAGGGAAAGGGGGCCGTCAGATCAGAGCAGATGGGGAAGATGAAAAGGAATGGAGAGGGAGGAGAGGACATCCTGGCACACCCAGCCCCAAGGACCATGTTCCTGCTCAGAGCAGACAACGCTCAGAGAGGACCATAGGGCTAGTCCCACTACAGGACATGGAGTCCATGAAGGAGGCATGATGCCATGAGGGACAGCACTGGAGTGAGGGACTCAGGCACAATTTGGTGTCCCATCATGCTGAGGCGAGGCGCTGAGGGCATGCAGCAAAGCAGCAGCGGGAGCAGGGTGGCAAAACCCCCAGGTGATACCAAAAATAGACTTTGGAGCCAGAGAGTGGCACCACATCATACCTTATTGGAAAGCACTCATAAATGCCAACAAACAGACCTGGAATTATTTATAGCTTTTCCATTTCTGTCAGTTATTATCTTTCAGTTATTGTTATTTTGCATTTGTCTTTTGCTGTTATTGTCATTATATCGTTGATTTTGACTTCCTTTGTTATTTTATTTGGCTTTGCCTGGTTTTCGCACTATTAATGTATCTGCATATTTATATAGAAAAGATACATGAGATAAAATTGGAGATGAAAATAATGGAACCTATGGTTCTGGGGACTATGGGAGAAGGGAAGTTGGTAGAAAGGAAAGGGTGGGGAGTCAACCCAGGGACAAAGAAGCAACAAGTCAACTGAAATCAATTGAAGGAAGGTCATGCGATGCCTAGTGGGGCTCAATCAATGGCAATGTAGCAGCAAGGAATTACTAAACTCAAACAAAGGCCGAACATGATGGTGGGACAAGAAAGCAGTAAAAAGGAAATAGAGGAAAGAACCAAGAGGCAAAGGACATTTAAAGAGGTCTAAATACAAAGGACATTTACAGAGGCTTCAATGCATGTACATATGTATGTATGTGTATATGTATATATAGGGTTATAGAACTATGCACTCACATGTACATGTTAAGAATTAAGGTTGTAAATGGATATTGGGCTTCAACAAAAGTATTCCCTTAACACAAGAAGACTTTCTTCTAACAACTTGGCATTCTGTGGTGCTCACCTTCCCAACATTATCACTGAAGGCAAAATGGGTGCATAAGCAAATGTGGTGAAAAAAACTGAGGGTGCCCATCTATCAAAAGATATAGCATCTGGGGTCTTAAAAACCTGAAGATAAACAAGCAGCCATCTAGCTCAGAAGGTGCAAAGCCCCCATGGAATAAGCACATCATCCTGTGTGATCACAAGGTGTCAATGGCCTAAGGTGTCCGGAGCCATCCAGCCCGGACATGCTTGGCCTGGCTATAGTCACGTAGCCTAAACTCTGTCATGGTCTATTTGGCTGAGATTTGTGGTCTGTTACTTTTGTAACTTTTGCATAGACATTGAGTTGTGGAGAGCTGGCCTTCTTTGGAGGGTGGTTGTAGGGACGGCCCTGGCCTTTGAGGTTTGACAAGATGATATAGGTAATGAATAGAGCATTTGTGATTATCCTCTGACTTGCAGGAGTGCTGACCTTCACTTGATAACTTTGAAGATAACTATGTTTCATGCCTCGGCTTGTTGCCTAGGCTTGCTTACCCTATAAAATTGGTTTATTTCTCCCTAATAAACGAGGCTTGATCAGAATCCTGTCTTGCCTCCATTCGTCGCGTCCCCTGCCCGTCTTCATCTTTCAGGCTCCGGACCCAGAGATCCACGTTCGAATGTTCTGCGGGCCGGGACAATAAGGTATCAGGTATCTAAACCCAGAATAAAACCATACCCAAGGCATGGAGTAGACTCCCATGCCCATCTGTAGACAATTGGGTATCCCCTCACAGAGAGGTAATAGGGAAGAGATGAGCCAGTCAGGGTGCAATATAGAACCAATGAAACATACAACTTTCCTCTAGTGCTTTGGTGTTTCCTTCACCCCACTATCATGACCTCAATTTTGCCATACAAATTGGATTAAACCAGAGCTTGCACACTGCTGCAGATAAGAACTCACAATACAGGGAATTTGGCTAGATAAACTACTCAGGGCCAAGAAGGAGAGAAGAGATACCAGGAGGATTAGGGGATAATAGGGAATTGATCACAAAGATCAATCTATAACTCCCTCACAGGGAGATGAATGATGAAAAAATTGAGGGGTTATGGAGGACAATGTAAGATAGGAAAATAATCTATAACTTATCAAGGGTTTGTGAAGAAAGGTGGCATAGGAGGAGGGATATGAAATGGGGAGCTGTTATCAGGGGCCCAAGTGGGAATGCTTAAAAAATGATGATGGTGCAATATGTTTACATATGTGCAAATGTTCTTGACACGTTGGAGAAATGTATGGATTGTGATAAAAGATAGAAGAAATCCCAATAAAAGTATTTTTTAATATTATACCAAATATCCAAATTCAGTTCATTTCCTCCGATTAATGCCTGGAATAATAATCTTTCTGTATTCCAGTTAATTTTTAATGACTTTCAATTTTCTAAGAATTATGATTTGTACTTTTCCCATTCCTATTATTATGGATGTTTTAACACATTTTCCCCTCATTTTGAGCCATTTCTTGTCAACAAATGAAGGTCCTAGAACAGTGGTTCCCAACCTGTGGGCTGCGACACCTTTGGGGGTTAAATGACCTTTTGACAGGGGTCACCTGATTCATGATATTAACAAAATTAGTTATGCAGTATCAATTAAAATAAAGTTATGGTTGGTCATCACAACATGAGGATCTGTATTAAAGGTTGCAGCATTAGGAAGGTGGAGAACGCCAGTCGTAGAAGCTCTACTTCATCCGCTTCATTAAGATTGAATCTGATTTGCGGAGGCAGCTCATCCTTTGTTCAGCTGTCAAAGACTGCCAACCTTAAAAGCTCATCTTCCAGCACTATATTCGATAAAATTTCACAGTTATCCATAAGATTTTCACTGGGTGATTTTTAGAAGTACATCTTCCTAATAGAAGTTCTTCTTCCTAGTCTTTCTTAGTCTAGAAGTGCCACAGAAACTTGTCCAACATGAGTGAAACTTCTAGTACTTGAAGTACTGGTGGCATAACTGGTATTACAGTGACATGCATGCCATCCCAGTATGATACTGATAGACAAGGCATGGCTCTGTTGTCTATCCTTTTAGAATAAAGGCTCATCTGTTCTGCTATCCTTTCAAACATGAGTCTTCCAAAGTCGGACTGACTTCTGTTGTCTGTGTCTTTGCATACTATATAGACTTTGATCATAACAAAACAATAATTTTGTGTGTTTTATAAAATTATTTTAGGGCTAGGGTTAGGCTTAAATAAAAATGTGAAAAGGAAATATATAAATAAACAAACAAACTTATTTTTAACATTAGTAATCGTAAGACTGAACAGGTATGAGTGCTTGCCATGTGCCAGGTCCTAGCAAAGTGTTGTTTGTTTTTGTTTTTGTTTTTTTGGAGGGCATCACTACCGTCTGGTGGTGGGAGTAGGAGGCCCAACCCCACTGCTGGATTTGAACCTCCATCCCAGTGGGCCGCAGTCCCGAGTTCAACCACTACGCCACCGGGGCTCAGTCCCCTAGCACAGTGTTTTACAAATATTATTTCTGTGAACCTTTTTAAAGATTATTTTATCCATGAATCAATTATTACAGAGATTCAATAACTTATCCAAGTTTATACAACAAGCACGTGATAGGGTACAAATAAGTCCTTTACAACTATCTGCTCTGTGGGAGAGAGACTGGACTTTCAATTCCTGTCAACAGTTACAGTCTTGGAAACCCATAGGGGTCACTATGAGGTATCCTTGACTCCATGGCAGTGAGATTTTTATTGGGGGCTCATACATCATTTTTCACAATATATAAATAAGCCTACTCATCAAGCACCCTCTCATGTCCACTTCTATTATTGTTCTCCAATCGTCCACCTTTTCCCTTAAGCCCCTAGTATCAGCTTTTCCATTCCTTCCCATCTTCCCCTGGTCTCTCCTCCCCTCAATACTTTATACATTGTTATTGTTTTGTCATATCGTACATTGCCATTGCCCGACCTCTCCCCCAACCCACTCCTTTGATGCCTGTCCTTCAAATAAGAGCTTGTGTATATATCCTTGCTGTTGGTTCCCCCCTTCTGTCCACCCTTCCAGTATTTCCACTCTAACCATTGGCCCGAAGGGGCCCATCCATCCTGGTTTTCCCCATATCTCCAGCTCCCCTCTATGCCAGTGTGACTTCTCCAGTCCATCTGGATTTGCAAGGTAGAGTTGGGCCCATGATGGTTGGGGGACGGGGAGGAAGGCTTCAGGAACTAGAGGAAACTTGTATGAATCATCAGGCAGTGAGTTTTTTAAAAGTATTTCATGAGAGTCCTTTCTCTCTTTTCACTTATAAGTGACATATTTGTTCTTACTGATTAAGTTAAGATCATCAGAGAGATAATGAAAGCAGTACACTAGCTGTAGAGATCAATGAACAATTCATCAACAGATCGATCTATGTATATGTCATCTACATCACTATTGTTGTGATTAGTTGCTGTTGAGATAACTGCAATTCATAGAAATTTTATATGTAATAAAATGAAATGCTTCTCCATCCTGCATTATCCTCCTCATCATTAGTCTGTGACTAATTGTTGGTGCTTAGTGCCTCACTTGTTTTCTTGTGTATTTGACTCATTACTTTGCCAAGCATGATGAAGATATCTTGATGGCATGTCCAAATAAGCATGTTGAAATCTCACCATTGTTGCTTTTAAAGAGCATTTTAGTTGGACTTCTTTTAAGATTGATTTGCTTGTTCTTCTGGACAACATAGCACATTCAATACTGTTGACCAGCATCACAATTCAAATGACTCTTATATGTACACACCTACAATTTGATAAGATACTTTAAACAAGAAACACATCTACCTCTAAAGAGAAAAGCAAAGCAAAAAAAAAACAAAAACGAATGAAATCCTTCTTAATTATTCTACTTAAACTATATTAGAGGGAGATAGTGTCTATTATATTATTTTTCCGTTTTAGAGATCTTTCTTTTATAATGAAATAGACAGCAGTATAGAGGTTTTCTCTCCTAAGTTACAAATAAACCAACTTATAATTTCTACTTGTTTGGCTACTCCTGTTCATCTGATTAATTACTAATAAAACCAAAGTGATTATGATAATCCTATTAATACACTGAAGGTTTTTCCCTCTGAAGCACAAATAAATCTCTGCACATTTAAGGCAAGCATTAGAACTTATAAGCATTATGCACATGTCATGAAAATGAGGAAAAGAAGGCTGCTATATACTTATACAAATGCATAATGATTAGAACTCTTATTCATTGGTAGGAAAGCATTTAAGCTATCATGCTGCAGGTCTTCCAGCAGCTTCTTGTCAAAGAGGTTTCCCTAGTGACTCATTGGTTAAGTATTCAGCTAGCAACATAAAGGTCAGAGTTGTAAACCCACCAGCTGATCCACTGAACAATAAAGCTATCACATTCTGCTTTCATGCACATGAAACATTGGAGATTCTAACCAGCTTCATGAGGAACGTGGGATTGGGGGTGTGTGTATTAGTCTGGATAGACTAGAGAAACAAACTCATAAGCACGCATATATGTATAAGAAAGAGGTTTACATACAAGAGCAACTGTACATTAAGAAAACATCCCAGCCCAGTCTAGTCCATGGCCATTAGTCCGATATTAGCCCATATGTCCAATACCAATCTATATGTCCTCTTTAGACACCCAAAGCACACTAGGACAATCACAGGCCAGTGGGTACAGTCTTGTGTAACCAATGACTGTCGAAGCATCTTTGCGCTGGTAGAGGTCTCCCCATGCCTTCTCAGGTTTCCAGGGCTCAGAGTCTATCAGCATGATACCCTCTGTCTTGTGAGCTGCCACATCTCCCAGGGAGTGAACAAGTGTCTCCTATTTCCAAGAAGGAAGTAGCAGATTTTCCAGAATTCTCAGAGGAGAAAGCCATGCCCACACAGAGGTTTCATTGGTTGTCTCCAGATTGACTGGCTAGACTCCACCCTTACATTCTTAATTTTCAAATTCACACCAAATTAGTTGACTGCCACAAGGGGACTCTCTAGAGATACAAGGTTTCCAAGAATGAGTTCCAGTTTTTACCTCACATCCTTCTATTGTCGATGTCCTAGAAGGCAAGTGCTTTGAAGCCAGGACTAACTACGAAGAGACCTCTGAGTCATAACTTGTTCCCAAACTTCATTTCTCCCTCTGAGGTTTCACTTGTATTTTGAGCCTTAAATATCCATTCTATCATCTCTTCCCACCAACCTACACTCATTTGTTCTGAAATACTAGAATTTTATTATTCAAGACATTCACTGCTATTTGCTCTAAGGAAAGAAATGAAGAATAAGAGAAAATTATAAAAATGAATATGGGGAAATGAGCAAAGTTCTGGAAATCCATTTCATTTTTGGAGCTTTTACCTTGCCTTACAATTCTTGACAGTATTTTCTTATATATAAATAATTTTAATGGCCTTTTGTTTTGTGCTCTTATTTTGTAGGGGATTATGGCTTTCCATAAGTTCCCCCTTATCCTGACAATAGCTTTGTTCCAGTCTTCACCATAAATAAAAGCTGCTATTCACTGAACACTTACCAGAAATAAGGCACTTAGAAATATTATCTTATTGAAATATATATATATGTATGTATGTATCTGAAGGACTCTCGTATAGGTGACTGTGCATGAAGCTGCCAACTGCATGGTCCAAAGTTCAAACCCACCATGGGAGAAATAGGAGGCTGTCTAACGCTGTAAAAAAATTTAAATTTTCATAGGAGAAAAAACTTAGTCTTTCTCCTTTGAAGCATTTGGCTGTTTCAAACTGTTAACCTTGCTGTCCAATATGTAACCACTTAAAATTATATATATATATACATATATATATATATATATATATATATATATATATTCCCACCAAGGGTATTCCTATATATGATCATCACATGGGTGAAGAATAAAAGTCTGTTCAGAATTTTTAAGTCTATGACTTTTCAAAAATGAATAACCAAGTTTGTGTTCCAGGTGCCACTGTACTGGAGAAAAAAAATGCCTTTTGGCTAGTAATTGAGTGCTCAACACTTTATACCACTCATGAACTCCTCTGTGTGCATGTTTGTGTATATGTCTATATCTGTGTCTTTGCCTATGTCCATGTCTATGTTTATATCTACAATTCTCATCAAGTCTATTCAACCCCATGGTGATGCCATATATTTCAGAGTAGAGCTGTCCACCATAGGATTTTCTTTTACAATGTTTGATTTTCCAGGACTTCCTTCAGAGGTGCCCCTGAGTGAGCATAAGCTTCTCTCTTCACAGGCAGCACCTTAAGTGTTTGTGCCACCCAGGTGTTACCTACCTTGTTTTCTCCATCACACTAAATACCTTCATTTATTATTTCCTTTCATCCAAGGTTGATTCTTATAGAGTAGAAGTCAGACAGATCTTTCTCCAATTCTGACACCATCCATCCCTCCCAAGACACTCCCCATTGCTCTTCTGGGTTTAATAAATATTTCATTGCAATGGTCACACAGAACTCAGAAGCAATACTCACTTCTGGCAGCATCATGGTTATGCATTGGATTGCTAACCGAAAGCAGTTCAAAACCACCAGTCACTCCAAGAGGGAAAGACTTTTCACTCCTGTAAAGGGTTACAGTCTCAGAAATTCACAGGGGAAGTTCTACCTTATTCCATAGGATTGATATGAGTTGACATCAAGGTGATGGCAGTGAATTTGGCTTTGTTTTATTGAGAACAAGTTAGAAATCAGGATGCAATTCTTCAATGAGGACTGCTTCATAGCCATGACCACAAGTAGTGCCCTTCCTAGCTGTGACCTTCAGCACCATGGTTCTTAGTCCCTCAGGCCTCTAGACCTGGCCCAACTTTTGCCTCCTTAGGCAAGCTCCAAAAGCTCCTAATTTCTCCCATAAACCTTGGCCCCAAAGGCCTTCCTCTATAGTTCCATGAGTGAGCAGCCCTAGTTCTTTTAATACTTGTCTGGAACTCGTACTCCTTAGCAAACATTTTGCCTGAAGATGCTCAGCCTCTCACTCCATAAGCCAGGAAGACCACCACATTATCTTCTGCTTCTGCCTCTGCTGCCATGGTTTCCCTGTCACTACCTCTTGCCATCTTTCACTGTCTCAGTTTTACACTTCTCCCTTTCTCAGCACAGGGACCCCCAGGGCCAGGATAGCCCTTGTCTTTCTTGCTTGTAGTGAGGTCGTCCTTTCTGCCACTAGGGTGGCTCATTTTAAGCCTAGTGAAAAGGCAAAATTGACCAATCCCTTCATCATGGTTTTCTATCAACAAAAACTGATCCATCATGTAGACTTTAATACTAGTGAATTTTTAATAGCAGATGAATTCATAGATTTAACTCAAAATTCAAATAATTAATAAGCTATCCTTGTAACAAATAAATTCCTAATACCAATGTCCCTTATATGTGAAAATTTGAATTGCAAAGTCGCCAGTTAAGGAGCAATTAGCACTCTCATAATTAACCTTTGCTATTCTATAATATTTCTTAGAATTATCAACTAATCTGTGATAAAAGGCAATGCCATATTAGAGAAGAAACCCCAGCTGGGGATTTTGTAACATTTCCATAAGTGTCTTATCCACATTTATATTTTATGCCAGAAGATCAGGAAATGATTAGGTAAAAGAGGTGAAGATAACACAATAGTCAGACTTCTTAGGTGCATTACTGATAATAAATGCAGAAAAATATTGATATTCGTTTCCGTCCCATAATGTTATATTTATAGTTTATTTTATTTTAAATGGACTATATGGTAATACCCTCAAACCTTCCCATTTACAAAACTGGCTCCAGATTTTGTCCTTATTCTATCTGGCAACCACTGGGAGGACTCTAGTCTCAGAATTTCTCCGAGGCCCCAGCAATATTCAGGTGGGGTTGAAAAAATAATAATAAAATAAAGAACTGCCTCCGCTTCATCATACATTGGAATCAGCTGGCTAATTTAAATACTGACACCTGGCTCCCACTTCCCGGCTTCAAGAGCTATTTTGGTGGCAATTCAAGATGAACCAAGAGCTCCTCCCATCCACCTTCACTCAGCTCTGCCCTCTCGTCGCCACTTTCATCGCCATGGTCAATTTGTAGCCTTGGTGCTGGACACAGCCCAAATCCCCATGAGTGATGGCCCAGCTTCAACAGAGGACAAACGCTGTGCCCCCACCTTTCTCCAACCCTGCTGGCTAGGGACAGGCCTGAATACTCAACCCCACCTGAATATTGCTGGGGCCTCGGGGAATTTTTAAGAGAGGCTTGAGTCCTCCCTATGGCTGCCAGATGGAATAAAGTCTCCCAATTTGGGCATAAACAGCATAATAGTGATTATTAATTTCTTGCAACACAAACACAAAGCTGATGGTCCAAATCCACCCGGGCACAAGGGAGAACGATGAGGTTGACTATTCCTGTAAGAATGTAACCTGCCCCAGAAACCCTGCAAAGAATTTCTGCAAGGAAGAAATGACTCAGTAGCAGTGGTGAGAGGGCATAATTATATGAATGTATCTATATCTGTTTATTTAACCAATCTCTCAATGCATGATAACATGGGTATTTCTTGATATATGGCAGTTTCAACTTATAGCCATCCTGTAATACAGGGTAGAACTGCCCTTGTGGGTTTCCTAGGCTTTAACATTTTTATGGAAACAGACACCTTTGTCTTTCTCCCATAGAACACACTGGTGATTTTTACTTGGCGACCATGCTGTTAACATTCAATTGCAAAAATTCTATCAAATGGACCAATAGATAACATCATGCTAAATGGAGAAAGGATGGAAGTTGTCAAGGATATTGTCTTGTTTGGATCCACAATCAATGCTTATGATAGCAGCAGTCAAGAAATTCAATGATATATTGCACTATATAAATGCTGTCTGAGACCTCTTTAAAGTGTTGGAAAGCAAGATGTACTTTGAGGACTGAGGTGTACCTGATTCAAGTCATGGTATTTTCAATCATCTCATAAGCATGTGAAAGTTGAGCATAAGATAAAGAAGATGAAAGAAGAATCAATGCACATGGTTTGTGCTTGCAAAGAATATTGAAAGTACCACAGATTGCCAGAAGAGCAAACTAATCTTTCTTAAGAGAGGGTGTGGTAGTCCAGGTAGACT
This sequence comes from Nesogale talazaci, assembly GCA_004026705.1. Taxonomy (NCBI): domain Eukaryota; kingdom Metazoa; phylum Chordata; class Mammalia; order Afrosoricida; family Tenrecidae; genus Nesogale; species Nesogale talazaci. Next base: position 4,395 of record PVJH01018491.1, on the reverse strand, counting down.
AGAGGAACAAATCCAGAGAGACACTCATATGTATATAAGAAAGAACTTTCTATTCAAGAGCAGTTGAATATTGAGAAAACAGCCCAGTCCAGATCAAGTCCATAAGTCTGATATTAGTCCATATGTTTGATACAAATCTATAAAGTCCTCCTCAGACTCACAAAACAATGACTCGAAATGTAGTAAGTCTTGTGGATCTAGTGGTATAAATGTCTCAGCACTGGTCGGGACCCCCAAGTGGCTTCTTCAGTCCAGGACTCTGGCTGCCATCAGCATAGCTTCAAATGTCTCTCAGGAGTGAGCATAGAGAGAGTCACCCATCTCCAAGGAAGTAATGCAGGAATTCTCAGAATTCTCAGGGGAAGGTCATGCCCACACAGAGGCCTCATTGGCTATGCAATGATTGAATGGCTACACTTCACCCCTTCACTCATAATCCTCTCAAATTCACAACAGATTATATAACTACCATGAAAGTACAACTAGAATTCTCCTTTGAAGCAAGGATAGTTAGACTTCATCTCATGTAATTAGTATATGTTATCAGAAGAGCTAGAAAAGGAGATCATGCTTGGGAAAGTAGAAGGGCAGTCAAAAAGAAAGAGTCTTGACAAGATGGATAGGCACAGTAACTGCAATGATGAGCTCAAACATAGCAATTGTGAGATGATGCAGGACTGGATATTGTGCCATTTTTTTCCCTCCATACTTTTATTGGAGGCTCTTCCTCAATCCATACATTCATCCAGTGTGTTGAGCACATTTGCACACATGCCACCATCATCATTTTCAAAGTATTTTCTTCCCACTTGAGCCCCTGATATCAGTTCTCCTCATCTTCCCCCTTAGTGCCACACCACCCTCCATTATGAAGCCTTGATAAGTTATAGATCATTATTTTCATATCTTACATCATCCTCCATCACCTTGTCCCCATTTCTCCATTATTCATCTTCCTGAGAAAGGGGGTGATAGGTTGATCCTTTTGATTGATTTTCCCTTTCTCCGCCCCCCCACCCTCCCCTAATCCTCCTGGTATCTCTACTCTCATTGTTGTCCCTGAGGGGTTTGTTTATTTAAGTTGGATTTCCTGTGTGGTGGCTCTTATCTGTAGCAGTGTTCATGTTCTGATATAATTGGATATGTAAGGTAGAATTGACTTCATGATAGCGGGGGGAAGAAAGCACCATAGAACCAGAGGAAAGTTGTGTTTCATTGATGTTATACTGCCACCCTGATTGGCTCAGCTTTTCCCTGTGAGGGGATGTCCAATTTTCTACAGATGGACTTTGGGTCTCCACTCCATGCCATACACCACCACCACCACCACGACCAATTCACATTGGGTATGATTTTATTCTGGGTCTTAGATGTCTGGTACCTGATCCCCTTGACACCTCATGATGACACAGACTGGTGTTTCCTCCATGGGGGCTTTGTTCCTTCTGAGCTAGATAGCTGCTTATTTATCTCCAAGCCTTTAAGACCCCAGAGGCTATATCTTTTGATAGCCGGGCACCCTCAGTTTTCTTCACCACATTTACTTATGCACCCATTTTGTCTTCAGCAATAGTGTCATGAAGGTGAGCATCACAGATTACCAGATTGTTAGAACAAAGTGATCTTGATTTGGGGGTGTACTTAAGTTGAGGCCCAATATCCATCTGTAACCTTAATTCTTAATATCTAGATATTAAGTGCATAGTTCTATTCCCCTCTCATTATATATACTTACATATATACATGCTTTTATTTAGACCTCTATAAATGTCCTTTACCTCCTGTTTTTTCCTCTATTTCCTTGTACTTTTCTCTTGTCCCACCATCATGTTCGGTCTTCATTTGGGTTTAGTAATTCCTTGCTGCTACATAGCCCTTGATTGAGACCCACTAAGCATCCTGCAGTCTTCCTTCCATTGATTATAGTTCACTTGTTTTCCCCTTATCCCTAGATTGACTCCCTCACCCATTTCTTTCTCCTACCTCTTTTTCCCCCTAACAACCCTGTAAATAATGGTCCCATTCTTTTCATCTCCAAATTATATATCCTGCCTATCTTAACTAGATAAACTTGCAGATACGTTACTAAGTGCAAAAATCAGGCAAAGCCCCCCCCCCAAAAAAAAGGAAGTCAAAACCAACCAAACAATAGCAACAACTAAGAAAAATAAAATAACAATAATAAAAAGAAAGTCACTGACAAAAATGGAAAGGCCTACAGGTTTTTGGCCTTTGTGAGTGTTTTCCAGTCCAGTCTGATGGGGTGTCACACTCTGTTTCCAAAGTCTATTTTTGGTGTTCCCTCGTGATAGCATTACTTTGCTCCCCTTGCTGCTCTGTCTCATGTCCTTAGTATTTCATCCTAGTGTGATGGGGTCAGATTGTGAACTATTCCCACATTGTGTCTCCAGGGTTGTCCCCTGCAGTGCTAAGGTTTAGTGCGGGATGTTGTGTTTCATGCTGGAGTTGGCACTATGGTCCTCTGCATTTTCTGCTTTGAGCAAGAACATCATCCTCAGGACCTGGTGGGCCAAGGTGTCCTCTTCTCCCTCTCCATCCCTTTTTGTTTCTCCCATGTGCTCTAATCTGATGGGTTCCTCTCCTCAAGCTACAGCCCTAGTGCTGTCCTCTGAAGTGCATTCTTCTGAGGGGCAAGGGAAGTGTTCACATGGTTAGGATTGTTCTTTTAAGCTTATCTCAGTGGACTCATGGTGGACTTGCCTTTTGTGCTTGGCTTACTTCACTTAGCATGATTTCCTCCAGTTTTTCCCATGCAGCGACGTCCTTTATCCATGCTTTTTAGTGATGTGTAGTACTCCATTATATGTACGTACCACAGTTTTTTGATTCGTTGGTCCGTTGATTGAAATTTAGGGTTTTTTCCAACTCCTTGCAATTTTGATCTGTGCTGCAATGAACACTGGAGCACAAATGTCTGGCGTGGCTTGTTTCTTATCTCTTCTGGGTATAATCCCAGTAATGGGATTGCTGGATTGTATAGTAGCTCAATTTCTGTCCCTTTAATATCACCGAATCGATTTCCATAATGGCTGTACATACCTACAGGACCACCAGTAGTGGGTGAGAGTTCCTATCTCCCCATAGCCCCTCCAACATTTGCTACATTCTCATTTTTTTAATTGAGCTATCTTTGAGGGTGTTAGGTGGTATCTCATAGTTGTTTTAATTTGCAGTTCTCTTATAGCTAATGAATGGGAACATTTTCTCTAAGTTTATTGGCCATTTGGGTTTCTGCCTCGATGCAAGTTCTGTTCAGGTCCTTTGCCAACCTCTTCATTGGGCAGTTAGTTTTTTGTTTTGTTTTTTTTGAATTGTAAGTTTACAAAGAATTGTAGGTTTTGGTTATAAGGCCTTTGTCTGATGTGTCATTGCTAAAGATGTTTTCCCAGTGTGTGTGTTCTCTCTTATTACTCTGTTGGTTAATTCTTTCGATGTACACAGGTGATTTATCTTCAGCATATCCCACTTGCCAGTTTGTGCTTCCTCTGTATTTGTATTCTTCCCTATTTCCAACACTCTAAGTATTCCCTGTACCAAGGTTCTTGCGTTTGTCCCAATTCTCTTATCAATGACCCTAATTATTTGGGGTTTTACCTCCAGGCCTATGATCCATCTTGAGTTTATTCTTGTGCATGGTACATAGATAGGGTCATTATGAATCAGAGCCAACTTGAAGTTATCCAGCTACAACAATAATAATTGGGGGGTATTTTTTATAATGTAAGGAATAGAAATAAGAAAAATGTTATTGATGCTGCAAGGAGTTTCGTTGAATATCATTTATAAAAGGGAATTTATTGGTAAAGTATTATAAATATTTTAGACAAACATGAACATAATGACGCTGTCTAGAAAAATCCACATTCAGCTGCAGAGAATGACAACACAGAATTAAAGAATATTTTCCCAGCAAATATTTGAGTAAAAGATGGTGAGAAGCTAGATTTTTTCATTGTCTCTACTGCCATTGAAAACAGATTAATGAATGGGACTAGGTTCTGGGAAGTAGTCCTTTTATACAATCAGATAATTATGAGACCAAAAAATATTACATTAATAGCAGCCTTGTTTTTATAATATGCTATTCATGTGAAGCCTCATGTCTCCCTGGAAAATACCATCATTCAGCCAAGGCAAATACAATATAAGCCCAAGGTATGGCAGGAGAATGAGACTAGGCCCATCCTACTAGTATCCTACAGGAACCAGCAGCATTCTGGAATCCCAGTGAGAGAACATAATGGGGCTGACAAGCATGGCAGACCAGAAAGAGCCTGAACTCAAAGCAGAGATTCCCCAAAGTGGGAGAATGTGAAACTTGAGGCAAATAACGATGGCCCTTGGTTACTGTTGGGCTGCCAACTACAAGGTCCA
>PVJH01018490.1:32949-45130 GCA_004026705.1 Nesogale talazaci | reverse complement strand
GGGCTCAGCCATATTAATTTTAATTTTAAAATGCCTCGGACATTGCTAAATTGTTAAAAAGCGGGACGTCCGGTCACTTTATTTTAGCGTCAACTCAGCTGGGCCAGGATTCTCCGCGGTTCCGCGCGGAGCTCATTCATCACTCATGATAGGGCCGAATACATGAAAACCCTAGTTGCATCGCGGTTCCCTGTTGGAGTCTGATCTGCAAGGTCGGCAGTTCGAAACCACCACCTGGGGGAGGAAGCGGGGGCTTTCTCCTCCCACGAATAGTTCCACTGTTGGAAATTCACAGGGGCAGTTCCGCCCTGTTCTGCAGGGTCGGGTGGGTTGGCATCGACTCCATGGGCAGTGGGTTTGTTTGAGCAACTGAACATCCGTGCTGGGATCCCCCGAGAGGCTTGAATGTCAGCAGGATCGGGGGGAGTGCAAACGCGTGACTCGAGACAACCCGGACGCAACTGAAAGCGGGGTTTCCGTGGGCACGTCTGCTTCCCGCAGAAGGGATTGCCGCGTGACGAGGCTCACCTGCTCCGTGCTGGGGCTGCCTCGCGCCCCAGGTGCATCTCCCTCTGCTGCTTTGGATTTGAGCCTGTCATCTGCCATCCTGCCTGCCTACCTTGGAAGGAGTCGGTGGTCTTCCGCACGCCTTGCCAAACTTAGATCCGGTCCCCTCTGTGGTCACCAGCTTATTGTCTTCCCATCCATCGAGGTGTTCATCAGTCCCAGGCAGTGAGTCAGGAGAAGCCACCAGCCTAACATCTGACCTGCCCAGACTTGGACTTGCCCCTGGTACAACTGTGTGAACCGATTTCTCCATAGAAACCCCCTCCCCTGTCTGCATAGATAAGCATCCCTGGCTTTGCTTCTCTGGAGAAGCCAGCATGGCCCAGAAAAACCTCCCAAGCAGACTGTTGTTCCCCTGGGCAGAAGCCCTGTCGCAGGCTTCAGAGATGTTGGCATGTGACGGCGGCGTGCGTCTCAGAGCAGAACACGGGCCTGCGCCTCCCCAGTGGAGTCCCAGTCTGTGGGAGAGGAAAGGAGGGTACGCACAGCACCCGGAGAGCAAGCAGTCAGAGGGAGGGAGGGAGGGGTGGGATTAACTGCTTGCTTTATGCAATTGAAAGCGGCTAGAAGGAGGATGTCGGGGATGACATTTCTCTTTATAATGAAGAAGATAATTTAATGACTGCTATTAAACCCTAAGCTTCCCCCTCACGTGGCCAGCTTTTAGCCCCACACCGCTGATTCTCCTCTTCCCCGCACACAGACCTGGCAGCCGCCGCTCGGAGACACCTTGGCTTCAAAGTCTCATCTCTTGAACCCCATCTGGTTTGAAGTAGTCTTACAAGCAGGAAAGAGGATGGAATCAAAGGCTCAGTTTGTGGGTTTGGAAATACAGAAAATGTGTGAGGTGACACCAGAGAAAACCCATCCTCCCCTCTCCAGCCCTGCTCCTCTCACTGGCCTCTGTGGGAGGCAGTTGGGGGTGGGGAGGGGCTTTCAGCACGCAAGGGGCGGGGTCAGTCAAGACCCCAACCTCTGGGGCCGAAGGAGACATTTCTGGATGCAGATGTCCGGGAGTCATCACTTAGGGTCCACCGACAAGGAGAGGAGGGGAAGTGTCCCGGACACTCACCCTTGAGTGGTCAGGGAGCCGAGAGTCCGGGACCTCTGTGTACAGGAGAACCAGAGGCGTGATTTCCCTCAGCCCCGTCATCCAAATGCTTCCTGGACACAGGAGGGAGTGGGTTTCTTCTACCTTGGCCCTTCCTACCCATGTCTGCCAGGCCCCAGTTTGGGGTGCTCACCTGCCATCCCCGGAATTGCGGCTTTCATCTGCCAGGATGAAACTTGCTCTGCCACCATGCGTTGTCCGTGGCAACTCTGGTCACATGGGCTCTCTGGAGGGCAGGGGCTTTGATCTGCAGCCCCCTCCCCCTGTTGTCATCAGGGTTGATCTCCAGCTGGAGGGGCTCTCCCTACAGCAAGGCGGGGAGGGGAAGCGGCTAGAGTCATACAACTGTTGACGCTGGAGTAGCCTCTCCATCCGTGACTGGGCACGGCTGGGCTATCCCTCAGCCCCACAGTCAGAGTCCAGCAGGATCAAGTCAGTCCCTGTGCCCCATTCCACAAGATAGCAATTTGGGGGGACTGCACATGCCTTCCCAGGGAGTCTGTGCCACCAGCTCCTCTGGTTGCTGCCCGCCTGGCCCCTTCCTGGCAGATTTTTCTGCTTTCCTTATAACCATTCCCTTCAGTAGCCTCAGTCCTGCGTTCCTGCCGGCAGGGGGCGTGATGGGCGCTAGGGTCAGCTCCAGAGCTTCCTTTCACGGGCTGGGACGCCGAGGTCATGCGGGAGCCCATCCTTTCACCCATAAAAAGCCAGCCAGCCAGTCAACCCACCGCTCAGGGTGGCACCCCACGTGCAGAGTAGAACAGCCCCAATGCTGTCTCCAGGCTGTGACCTCTTCAAGGCCAACCAAGGGGGCTTTGAACGGTTCGCCTTCTGTCCTGTTGACACCTCCCAGGATCTCTGCCTTCCCCATCCAGTGGGGGCCCATGGCTGGGACCTTTCTTGAGAAAGAGATGGAATGCACTGTGCCACCAGCTGGATGGTCCCTGGTCCTTGCAGAGAGCCAGCTGTGGCATCGTCAGAAATCTCCTGGGGCTTTAGGAGTTGCCCAGCATGCGTAGGTCCAGAGACGCGGATTTCCTATGGGAAATCTCCCCATCAAAGCCAAACCAACAGACAAACGGAACCCACTGCCAGCGAGTCCACTGTGACTCGTGGTGACCCTACAGGATCAAGAGGAATTGTTCCTGTGGGTTTCTGAGCCTGGGACTGTCTGTGGGAATAGACGGCTGCTGCAGCAGCAGCTTTGGCTTCTCCTCTTCCCCCTCCTCCTTTTTTTTAATTGATCAAGGAAGACAGATGCAGCGAGTGCCTGGCTCCAGTTTCATCTGACCCTGATCCACTGTGGCCCCCTGGGCAGATAGACCCTGCCTCTGGGTCTGCCTTCTGCCTCTGGGAGCCATGAGCTGGCTTGTCAAAGGGTTGTCCCCCACACCCCAGGGCCTGGAGTTGCCTAATCCCTTCCTTGGGACCCAAAGCCTGCCCTCTCCCTACATGGGCAGAGGTCCCTGCGGGGTATTTCTCAAAGGATGCCAAAGAGTGGTGGGCTGGGAGTTAGGGGCTGGGCTGCCAATCATCATGAAAAAGTCAACAGTCTGAAGCCAGCAGTTGCTTCACGGGAGGTAGAGGTTCCTGGGAAGATTTATAGCTTCACAACCCGACTGAGGGTCACCGTGAGTCAGAATCAACTGAAAGACAGTGTACTTGTGGTGTGTGGCGTGGGGAGGGAGGTTTGTTTGAGAGCCCCAGGACTTGATGGTCTGAGCCCTTTTCTCCTCTCTGGGCTGCTGGCAGTGGGGCAACTAAAGACGAGCTTGGGGCACGGGGGCACTGTGGAAGCCAAAGGAAGGGCCTCTGGGTGGGGCAGGGGCCATGGCCAAAGTGGGGAGACCCTAGGACTGAGCACCACACAACAAGGCTAGACACAGAGGTGTGCTGGGGAGAGGGGCAGCAAAGGTGCTCCCAGGAATGTGCAAAACCAGCCCAACTCTCCAGCCTCTGCTCCTTGGTGCACCGCCCCCCCCACCAACATACACTTAAGGAACAAATAAGTGAATGAGTGATAAGGTGCCCTACCTTGTTGCGTGGCACAGCAGCCCCTGCCCTCCTTCATGGGTGAGCTGGGGGAGGGAAGAATATTGTCTCACAGGGTGAGCCCTGCGCCTGCCAGGGGAGGGACTCAGCACTGGAGCACTGGCAGCAGAAGCAAACTGAGCAGCCCTGGGAGGACGGTGGCAGAAGGACGGTGCTGGGGAGCATCTAAGCATATAAGCATATAAGAGTGGAACCCGAAGTCCAGCAGGGTTTCAATTTCTAGGCGCTTTGGCTTGGGGAACTGGTTCATTTATGGGGTTGTGTATGAGCACTGGGCACCCCAGAGCCCTGCACCATCAAACTCTCATATCGGACGGCAGCTAACGAGGAACTGAATGCTAAAGCCAATGAGGTCTTAAGTCACCAGAATGGATGGCTCCTGTTGACCGGTCACCTTGGACAGCATCTGGTGCTCTCTCAGTCTTGGTGATAATGGGGGAGTGCTGTGCCCAGTGTGGGGGCTATGTTTTTCCCAAGCTTGCCAGCTCTCAGGGGTTTTGAAGCAGAGTGCCTTGCTATTCAGGTTCACTCAAAGGACTACCTGGACACTAGGAGCTGCCAGGCCTTCCGGAGTGGGCAGGGAGGCCCTGAGCATGGCATAGGTCCCTCTGGTGACCCAGGACCCTGACGGAAGTCTGTGCAACGGTCCAAGCTCCAGACCACCACTTCCTGCCGGCCTGCAGCATCTCCAGTCTCCTGGGGATGGGGGACTGTAGCAGGAGTGACCAAGCTGTCTGTTTTCTGTAAGAGGGTTCTGCATTCCTGGGACAAGATGCACAGAGAAGCGGGCCTGCATATCCCTCCCTTAGGGTGTGTCCCCCAGCTGTGTCTGTGCAGATGGTGGGGCAGACGTTGTTGGAGTTGTCACTACTTAGGAGTTGGGATGTGCACTGGCCCTAGGGGGTCTCCTTTGCTAAAACTGAACTCATGGGACAGGCTAAGCGCCCCCCCCCCCAATTACTTCATGCCACCAGGGCAAACCTGTCTGCTTAGATGTACTCCTGAGTCTGGGTCTGTGTGCACCTTCCCCAAGGGGTGTCCACAGTGAAGCGAGTGACGGGCAGGCTGCAGGGGAGCCACCAGCAGACCCATGGGGACAGGCAGGAGGATGGGTTCAGAGCTACGTCAACTTGCATTTCCCGTCATCTCCATGTCCAAGTGGGCAGCCTTGATGCTGGACGCCCATCAGCCCTTCCTGCTTGTTTCAGGAAGGGTCGGATCAAAGACTTCCTCTGGCCCCAGCCCCTGTGTTGAGTTAGCCGGGAGAAGTCACTCGGCCACCTGGCTGGGGAAAATGCTTTGCAGACAGGTTTCAGAATGACTCATGGTCACCACGATTGTGTCCCCTGCCCAGGTCACTCCGTGGGGATGCTCCAGGAGCATAAAGTCCACAAACAGCAGAAGTTGCAGGGGGTGGGGGCAGGGGCAGGCCAGAGGCAATGCCAGGAAAATAGGGCCTGGGAGGGTAGGAGGGGGAGGGGTCAGTGAATTTTCCTGGCAAGCCATGGCGGGTGTCAGGTCTGGAGTTTATTCTGCCGAGTGTGCAAATGTTAAATGGGCCCCAATCGAGGGCAGAGTCACCACCATCCAGTGGAATCCACTCACATCAGTTCTAAGGGGCAGATCAGAGCTGTTCCTTCCCTGGGGTTTCTGAATCCTGATGGAGCAGCCAGCCACATCTTTCTGCCTCAAAGAGCGTGTGAACTGCAGACCCTTCTCGTAGCAGTCAGAGCCCAGTACCAATGCTTCTGGTTGGAAAAATTTGAGGAAAAAGCCGAGGGCACACTACTATGATGGAGGCCTGAGTCAAGGTTCAAAGGAGGGTGGCATGCGGGGATGAGGCAGTCTGCCAGCCTAGAAGACCCAGGGAGAGGCAAAGAAAGAGCAAGGGGGAGGCTTTGGCTGAGTGGGGTTCAGGGGCTAGGCGGGAAGAGAATGCAGAGAGGCTGGGTAGAGAAGGACTTGGAAGAAGCTCTTTAAGGGGACCATTGTGGCGCGCGCGCGCACACACACACACACACCCCACCAGAATTCTCCAGGCCTCCATGACTCGATCCCCTGATCCTCCTGGTGGTAAATAAGTGGACACGTAGGCTGTTTCCAAAAGAGGCGAATCCTTTTATCAAGTCGGCGCCAGGCGCGGTATCTACACATATCTACACGTATCTACACGTATCTACAGCGGCTGCAGACGAGGCCATCCCGTCGTCTACACCGCAACTACCGGCCGGGCCAGGCCGGGGGCGACGCGATCTGGAAAGAACAATAAATAGCGTTTCCTTCCGCCTGGGACGGGCGCTTTGGCACTGGTGGGCACAGACCCTGGGGGCTGGGGAGGATTCCGCGGTGTCTCCCGGAAGGGGGGGTGGGGGTGGGGGTGGGCGGGCGTTAATAGGTTCTTCGATGGCCCTCGGGGCTGCGTGGACGGCCCCCCCCGGACGGACGGCCCCGGGGCAGTGCGAGGCCACCTGCCCAGCACCTCGGGTCGCGGGGCTCGGGCTGCGGCCGCCCTATCGCGGGCAGTAGTCGTAGGAGCCCGGCGCGGCTCCCGCCGACGAGTACATGTTGGCGGCGGCGGCGGCGGCTGCGGCGGCGGCGGCCGCGGCGGCGGCGGCGGGGCTCACGGCCGGGTGGTGGTGCGGGTGCGCGTGCGGATGTGGGTGCGGGTGCGCGTGCGGGTGGTAGCTGTGGCCGCGCAGGCCAGGCAGCGGATAGGGCGCCGGCCGGCTCTTGGCCCCGAGGTAGTGATCGTAGGCGGCGGCCGGGTACTTGTAGGGGTGGTGGTGCAGCGGCTCCGACGCGCCCGGCGTCTCCAGGCGCAGCTCGGGGTGCGGGGGGCTGGGGCGGGTCCCGGGCAGCGGGACGAGGCCGCCCGCACCGCCAGCCCCGGGCAGCGCGGGGCTCAGCACGCGCGCCAGCAGCTGGGGCGCGGGCGCCGGGTCCCCGAGCACCGCCGGGCCGCCCGCGTCGCGCTCGAAGTCTCGCCGGGCCTCCGCGGCGTCTGCGGGAGCACGGGGCGGGGAGTGAGCGAGCGCGGCTGCGGGGGGGGGGGGCCCGCTCCAGGCGCCCCGCGCGCGCGCGTCCTCCGCGCCCCCGTGCGCCCCCGCGGCCGCCGGCGCCTCGGGCCCTCCCCCCGGGCCCCGGGCCCCTTCGCGGGTGGGCGTGGCGGGCGGGCGGGACCCGCCGTCGGCCGGGCGGGCGAGTGCGCGCTTGCCCGCCGCGGCGGCCGTTGAGCAACCGGCGCGAAGGCCGCGAGCGCCCCGGGGGCGCAGGCGAGGCCGGGTGCGGCCGGCGGCCTGGGGCGGAGCGCGCGCGGAGGCGCGGCCTGGGTCCCACGACCCGGATCCTACCTTTCTCCGCGCCGTTGGACTGCGTGGGGGAGGCCACGGGGTTGCGCGAGCGTGCGAAGGCGCTCATGAGCGGCAGCGCCCCGGGCCGGTGGTTCCTCGGCCTGCGGGAGGGAAGGAGGGGGGGAGCCGGCGACCAATGAGTCAGGACTGCCGTTCCGGCCGGGCTCGGGGGACACCGCTTCCTGCTCGGTGGACACTCACCAGTCCTCAGGGTCGCAGTCCCGGAAGCCTTTGGCGAAGGGGTTGCTGGCGATCTTGAGCTGTGTGATCTGTGGGAAGCGAGCCCGACCCAGCAACTCTCGCCCCTGCAGCCCACGAGTTCCCGGTCCCCAGCCCTTCCATCTCTCCCCAAGAGTGGCCCTTTTCCCGACGGACTCCACCTGGACTGCATCTGCCCCCTTCCCCAACTACGGCTGTGCCTCCTGCCCTGGCAAGTGCCACGGCCCCAGCGCTTCAAGCTGGGAACGGGTGGGCACCGGGAAGGGGGGCAGGCCCGGGATGCGGGGACTCCCGGTGGGAAGTTTCCGGCACGATTTGGAAAACAAACTTTCAGGCATCAGTGACACTAGCGGCTGGAGAGGTCAAACTGATAGGGGGGCTGGGTCAACGGCAGGGGGCTGGAGGTGAGGGGGCCCGCTTAAAGATCAGAGGCCCGTGGGGGTGGGGCTTCATAGAGCGGATGGCTCAGAGGTCCGCAGCACTAGGGATCCAGCCACAGGACCCGCCGGCTGTGCCTGAAAACTGCACCCTCTTCCCTGCAGTCTGCATCCTCTTCCCTGAAATCTGGATTCTTCCTCGGCTTACCCCCTGGAGCCCGAGCCTCCCCGCAGGCCCTCACCCGATGGTTCTGGTATGCCGTGACAGCCGTGAAGCGCGTCTCCTCGAACACGAAGGTCTTGAAATTCTCCTCCGCATACTTCTCGCTGTCCTTGCGTGGATCTACGTAGACCACGTGGAAACGGGGCTGGTATCTGTGCATGGAGTTGAGAATGATCTGGAAGACAGGGCGTGGAGATGGGGAGCTCAGGGCCAGGCTAGGGGCTACAAGGTCAGGGTTGTGGAGGCAGTGAGGTTTCAGGAACTCCCACAATGACTCAGGGCCCAAGTCTTCAAAGGATCGGTTGCAAAGCTTCCTTTCCACTTTGGAATGGAGTTCAGCACAGTGTTGGGCAGTAGCTGTGGGCAGAAGTGGCCTTACCGGCTTAGGTCCCTTAAAATCCTTTAGTCCCTATGTCCTCCACAAGCTCACTGTCCCCAGTTTAAAACCTTTGGCAAACCTAGAGGGGTGAGGGGTGGGGAGGGAAGCTGACTTCCCCTCCAGGGCCTCAAGAGTCCCTCCCTGCCACCAGCCCAGCTCCTCCTCTGGAGACCCAAACCCTGTTTCTCCCCCTGGCCCTGAGCTGGGACTGGCTCAGGCATAGGCATAGGAAGCTTGGGAGGGGAGAGGTTGGCTCACATGGCCGTTGTCATCTAGCAGGTTGTTGGTCAACTTGAGCTTGTCAAAGGACACAATTTGTTTCATCCACTGCGCGCCCTTGGCTGGCGAATCCGGGTGGTAATGCACGCGTCCTGGCGTGGCGGGGTCTGCCTTTCCGGCCACCAGCCAGGAGGAGCTGTGGAAGGCGTACCTGGGGACATCACCAAGGTTGGGGTGAGGAGAGGGACGCGCCTTGGCCCAGCACCAGTTAAACCCCCAAAGTGCCTTGGAGGTTTTTCCTAGCGCTGGCTGCCTCCCCAAGCTGACGGCGTCTCCACTTAAGATTGTTCAGAAGCAAATCTGCCAGCTGGCTTCCTGTCGGTGCCTGATTTCGTTGCACACGGGTTGGCTAGTTGATTTCGCCTCTGGTACGGGGCTGGAGCCTGGCTGCAGCAGCCCAGGCAGCCTGGGGCAAAGGGCGGTCCACACTTTGAGCTTATTAATTGCTGTTAATTGTCCAGGCGGCAAGGCCCGCCCTGCAATACCTCTCCCTGGCCACCCCACCTTTCCTGCCTGGCTTTAGGGACCCAGCACCCTTGGGGGAACAAGGAGGGGGGAAGGATGTGATGCCCACAGCCCTCTTGTAAGAGTAAGAGACTTCAAAAGGGATCTGTGTGCCAGGGATCTGCTGTCCTCAGGGAACTCGGGTGGTGGTGAGCTTCTTGGGCAGGCCTGCTATCCCCCCTCAAGGGCTCCTGAGAAGGGCAGTGAGGAGTGGAGTATGTGAACCGTGACCCTCCCTCTCCCAGCCCAAGGCCTTGCTTGGGTTGAGGCAGCAGCGGGAACTGCAGACCTTAAAGATTACCAGGGTCTTGGTGGTTCTGAGTGAGTTCATTTGCTGAGGACTCCCTACCAGCTGGCCTTGCGGGGTGTCCTGTCTACTCACCGGTAACGTTTGTCATCCACAGGCACGAAGTCCATGAGCAGCATGTAGTCGGCCATGGGGTCCATGCCAAAGAGCTTCACTTGGAACGTAGGGAACATGCGCCTGGGGGCAGTGCAGGGCTCAGTCATCTATGGTGGGACAAGGACACCACCCCCAACTCCCGCCTGGCTGTCAGAGGGGTGGCTGAGCTCAGGTCTGGGTTGCTGGTCTTCGTTCTACTGGACCAAGGCCCAGCCCCAAAGAACCGCCCAACCATAGATAGTCTCCCTCCAGGGGGCTAGCCAGCTTCCCTCAGTCAGCTGCTGTGACCTGCGTCAGCCCCCTCCTCAACCTACAGGCAAGTGGGACGGATAGGTTGCCCTTGGTTCCTTCTGGGAAATACCCAGAGAGGGTCCAGCTCTGTCCTCAACCTCGCCAATGTGTCCCGTCCCCCCTGCCAGTGTAGGCCAAAAGCTCTTGCCTCTTCCTGAGCCTGAACCTGGCCTCTCCCGACAAAGCCAGCAAGGCAGAACTCTGGCCTCAGAGTTTCTAGGCCTTTCTAGAGCCGTACTGTGTTCCATCTAAGCCGCTCCTCACTGGAACAAAGTGAAACTGAGACGGACGACGACGACGACGAGCTATTCCACAGAAACCCCAGCCCCCTCCCCATCATCCAGATCTTGGTCGATTCCCTAACCGAAGCTTTGGAATACCCCTTGCCTCAGTTCTCCCCTGGCCGTCTCTGAGTTCTCAGGCTTAGCCTTGAACGAGGCACTGCTCTCTGCTACCTTCGGCAGGTTCCGTGCGCAGTAGGGACACAGAGTCCCTTCCGTACTCCGGGAGGCCCCTAAATACAGCTGCCAGGGTCGGACTCAACTCCTGCCTTTACAGTATCCAGAACCCTGCCTTGGTGACCAGTGACGCCACAGGGCTCTTGAAAGGACAGGACACATTCGCCAGATAGCAAAGAAACCAGATGAGCCTCCCACCTCGCCCCCTGGGGCTTCGGCTTAGCCATAGCCCTTCCCTCACAGGTAACTCCCCTGAGGGTCCCGGTCAGAACACAGATGCCAAGGGACCAGTCCTCAGATGGACCTCCACCCCTCTGAAAGCTTGAGGGTGTCACGGAGTGCCCAGCTCCTGGGCAACATGGAGGCCGGCCACTGTCCTCAGGAAGACACCTTCTCCCCTGCCTGAGGCCTTCTTCACAGTCAGGGGGAACCTTGTGCCCAGGACAGCAGGACAGGCCTGCAGCTGAGGTGAGCATGAGCCTCAGACTCCCCAGGGACCACAGTAGAGACCACGAAACAGAAACCGCAGGAAACTTTGCAAACAGGGCCTGAGCGCCTCTTGGCCGCTCCGATTAACCTGGTGTATGTGTACACTAGGCGCAGCCTCCCACTGCCTTTGTCTGCTGGTCGAATCGGTTGCATCGCCAAACTTGTTCCCCTTCTCCTCGGCCATTAAAACAAACACAGGCCAAGTCAAGGGCCCTCCTGGCCGCGCCAGGCCCGCACTCTCCCAAAATTTAGGCCGACAGAACCCGGCAGCGACCACGGTCCGCCTCAACAGGATACACTGTTTTCCAGGGTCTGTCTTTTTCCTGAAAGCGAGCCGCATCACGACTGACTTTTCTGCCCCCTTCTATTTTGCCCGCATACGCTGAACTCGGGAACCCAAGCCGGGAAGTTCCTTTGGATGTGGGATCCGCGGAGCCCCGCGGGGCAGGCCGGCCCCAGCGACGGCGACTTCCTTCCCCAGCCCGGGGTCATCGGGAGCCGGTCGCTGGCTTCCCGGCAGCACGGCGTTCCGGGGTAGCGGTGGGCTCGCCAGTCCGCCGGGGCTGCTCTGGGCCCTCCTTCCTGGCCGCCATGCCCGCTTGCCCCGCACCAGGCGGCTATCGCCTGAGCCGGGACCGCGAAGAGCGGCGCAGCCCGCTGGCCCGGAGGGGACCGCAGGTGCTGGGCCGCGCCCCCCACCCTGGGTCCGAGCAAGGCGCGCGGGTCCGCGTACGCACCGAGCGGCGCCACGTGGGGAGGGTCGCGGGTGGGGAGGCGCCCTGACCTGCCAGCCTTGGTGACGATCATCTCCGTGCCCAGCTGGTTGAACTCGTCCCATAGCGCCTTCATCTCCAGCTGCACGCTCACGCTGGCCACCTTCGCGTTCTTCTTTACCGGCGCCTTGGCGGCGGCCGCGCAGCTGGCCCCGGGCCCCTCGGGCTCGGCGGCGGCGCTGGTGGCGGCCCCGGAGGTCGGCGCGAACGGGTAGGCGTGCGGTGGCGGCGGGCCCGGGGCGCCGGGGGCGGCGGCGGCGGCGGCGGCGGCGCACGGGTCGTAGCGTGGCGGCGGCGGGGGCTCCCGCGGGCCGTACGGGTCGGCGCCCGGCGACGCGGCGCCCGGGAAGCCACCCGCGGCCCCCAGGCTGCTCAGGCTGCTGGCCGTGAAGGCTGCAACGTCGCAGAAGTGCGAGAGCTGCGTGAGCCACGGGCTGGACACGGCGGAGATCATGACCCGCCGCCCGCCCGCCGCCGAGGTGAGCGCTGCCCCGCGCCGCGGGCCGAGTGGCGGGCGCTGCGCTGCGCTGCGCCCCGGGCCGCGCCGCCCCACACCGTGGGCCGGCCGGGAGGAGGTGCCCCGCCCCGCCCCGCGCCCCCCCACCCGCCGAGACAATGGCCGCCCCTCCCCCGCCCCCGCCCCTCGCGCCCCCCGCCCGCCCGCCCGCCCGCCTGCCGGCTGGCTGGGCCCGGGCCCCCCGACCGC
>PVJH01018490.1:0-32849 GCA_004026705.1 Nesogale talazaci | reverse complement strand
TTACTTCTTTTTCCTCGTCGCCAGGCTCCTTCGTTTCTCTGCCAGTGCCAG
Source organism: Nesogale talazaci (assembly GCA_004026705.1). Classification (NCBI taxonomy): domain Eukaryota; kingdom Metazoa; phylum Chordata; class Mammalia; order Afrosoricida; family Tenrecidae; genus Nesogale; species Nesogale talazaci. The sequence continues at coordinate 32,798 of PVJH01018490.1, read as the reverse complement.
GCTTTATGCCCCCCTCTCACTCCGTCCCCCTGTTAGAGATTGCCCCCCTTTTTTTCTTTCCACCTTTCTTGCTTTTCCATCATCTGGCTTTCTTTCCAGCCTATTCTCTCTCTCTCTCCCTCTTATTTATCTGTGCCTGCCTCTTGGTACTCCTGAGTTTTTCTTTCCTTTTTTTTTTTTTTTTTAATAAAAACGCAAGTCTTTCTTAAATTTCTTTTTAATTGTTTCACTTTTCTAACATAAATCCCCTCTCCTTTCATTCTTGCTCTCCCCAGTTTTGTGTTTTGTTTTGTCTTTCTCCTTTGAGCTTGAGGTTTCTTTCTGCCTTGGCCTTCTGTGCCTCACTCCCTCTTCTTTCCTGTGTTTCCTTCTTTCCCAGGTTCTTTCCTTGCACTCTCCTCCTTTATGGACCCCCCCCCCCCCAACACACGTCTCCCAGCCGGAAGCCCCTGGGCTCACCATGCTCTAGTTCCCTTTTGCTTCTCTCCCCCTGACTTCACTCGCCCTCTTCTGGGGCGATCTCGGTAGACCGGACCCTGAGTTGGCGGCTAGGCGCGGCGGGACAGGCCCAGAGAGGATTGCTCGCCCTTCCTCTCTGTCCGAGCGTCACAGCCAGGGGCCTGGAGTCCGCTCCATCGACGACCCTTTCACACACTCGATGCCCCAGCCTTGCCGACCCGCTCAGCGGGGCCTCCAAGGGAGCGGCTAGGACAGGGGTCTGGAGGGCAAGTCAGTGCAGATGCGCCCACCGGGCTCACCTTCCATGTCCCTGGTGACAGCGCTGAAGTGCATCCCGGCCTGGGATCCTGGCAGCCGGGGAAGCTTCGCCAGATCGAAGGGCCGGGGCCCGGGGGCCAGCGCCTGGCGAGCGGTGCGCTCGGCGGCCTCAGCTGCAACCAGAGAGGCGATGCTGAACGCACTGGCCCGGGGGGACAGCGGGCTCCGCGCGTCCATAGGCGCCCGGCGGCCTGGCCGCGCCGCCTCCGACTGCGTGCGCCCAGCGGCACCGCGCGGCCCAGCCCACGGGGCCGGGGGCGGGGGCCCGCGGTGCCACTCACAGCCGCCAGCCCCAAGCCTTGGGGATTATGGCGTCACAGCCCCCCACTCCGGTCCGGTCCGGTGGAGGCCAAGGGGCCAGAACGGTGGGGCACCCTGGGGGCGGGACGCCCTCCTTCTTTCCAAGCTTCCTGCCCAGGGCCTCAGTGCCCAGCACCCCTCGAACATCCCCAGCCAAGCTGCTCCCGCGGAGGCCCAGGCTCCCTCTGTACAATGAAGCCACCGTCGGCTTCTGCAACCCCAGAGCGGCGGCGGGGGCGGCTACCTCGGGAGCGTCAAGCCCGGCCCGCTGCAGCGGGGTACGGACGAAGCACCGTGCGCAGGCCGCTTGGGCCCAGCCCAGTCCCTGCCCTTGGTCCCTCCTGCCCGCCGCCGCCGCCTCCCCGGCAGCCCCTGCACCTGGGAGAGGAGAGGGCGGCTCGGGCTCCGGCCACAGGACACGTCGTCTGGTCTTTTTCTCAGCGGTCCAGGCGTCTGCCTAGCAAACGCGCCCCCACCCCCCCACTCCAGCCCCCTTCGCCTGGCGGCTCACTGTGGTGGCCGGGGACCCCAAGCCAAGGGACGCCGCCCAGGCTGCGCAGCCCGGGAGCCGGAGCGTCATGCGCACCCGCGCGCCACCCGCCTCTGGCCAGGACGCTTATACATCCGGAGGGTGGGCAGTGCCCGGCTCCTCCGACCTCCCCGCGCACCGGCCTGGCGCTGGGAGGGCCGGGGGCGGGGCCTGGGCCGGCGGAGGGAGCCGAGGACACGTCGGAGAAGCTCTGGGCGCTGGGGTCAGTTCTGGGCGCCGGGTGGTACGCTATCTCGTGGAGGTCTGACCCGGTCCGGGAAGGCCCTGTGGCCTTTGGGCCTCTAAGGCTTCACTAGGCCTGTGCCTTCCTCCACCGACTTAGCCTCAGTCGCCTCCTCGGAACTGCTCCTGGCGTCCAGGGCCTGACTGTCCAGGATGGCCTGTAGTCTCTGTGTGAAGCCCCCAGGCGCAAGCTAAGCAGGAACCTTCAGGGCCAGCCCAGAGAACTCCAGGGAGCTGCAGGCCATCCTTGCCTGCCGGGACAAGGTGGGGTGCAAACAGGGTCTTAGGGAGTTTCAAGAGCAGGGGCACCTCAGACCTAAGGCTGGCCGGGGATGCTGGCTGGCTGGGGCGGAGGCTGAGCTCTGGGAGGGTGGGGATTCAGATCGGAGGTCTAGTGAATGAGAGGCAGCTGTGCCTCCAGTGAGCAGGAATATGGGAGAGGACTGTGGCCTTCGGCCCTCTATGAGGTGGTGGAAGCATCCTTTATGGCATTCTGCTGGCCCTGAGCCGCCACCCAGGGGTGTGCGGGTGACCTGTGGAAGTGAAGCGGTGGGAGACGGGAAGGCATGTAGGGGCCAGGAGTGGCCTAAAAGAGTTGGAGGAGCGCCTCCAGCTGGATGGGCTGGGGGCGGGGTGTGTGTGTGTGGGGGGTGCCAGTTAGGGGTGTTGCCGTGCAACGTGCGCACCTGTGTGTGTGTGTATGTACAGTGATCGCGGTGAGGGGCAGTGCAGGACCCTCTCACCAGAGGGTCCCAGCTGGGGGTCTACTCGGACACCCCCCAGTTCTGCAGACGGTGCCCAGGCCCCTGAGCAGGAAGGAGCAAGGTGTGGGTGTGCCCTGTGCGCCTTAGGGAGCTCCCCATACATCTGGGCACACACTGGCCCCCCGTGTTGAACCAGAGGGTGGGGTGGGGGGAACTCTATGACAGCTTCCCCGCATGACCTGGAGGCCCTCCGTCCCCTTTAACTTCTTGGGGTGCTGTACGCAGCAATGGGCAGGTTCAGAGCGTCCGCGCAGGGCGGGAGTGGGCGGGCTGAAAGAGACCCTGATCGGTAAGGGAAGCGCTGCGCGGGCTGACTTCACCTTCCTTCTTCGCTGCCTATACTCCCCCAGCAATTGCCGAATCCTGGAGCAGGCGACTCCGCGCCCCCTGGGCGGAAGCCAGGGACCCAGAGCGCCTGAAGCGCAAGATGGCCCCAAAGCTTCCAATTCGAGCCGGAGCCCTAGCCCCCACCCCTCTCTCCTCTCCTCCCCTCCCTGCGCTGGGTTCTGCGGACCCCTTCTTTCCGACCCCTTCCCTCGCACCCAACGCCCCGCCGCCCCGTGCTGCCCCACCGCGGCCCGGCCCGGCCCCGAGCTCCTTTTCACTCGCCCGCGGACCCCGAGAGAGTGCGCCCATCCCGGCGGGAATACGGACGCCGATCCCGGGCAGCCCCCTCACCGTCGCTCGCTGGAAGCCTCCTTCCTCACCTGTACCTTCCACAGCTCCCCCTGCCGGTGGCGCCTCCTCCATCCACAGGTACGAGGCCCGGAGCGCGCGCTTGCGCGCGCACGGCAGGAGCCACACAAGAGCTGACCCTTTAGGGCCTGGGCAGCGCCACCCTTCGTGGTGGACACCCGCCGAGGAAGGTCGGAACCCATATTTTACAACGCCAATAGGGCGGTGTGGCTGGTTCTGGCCGGCCGGCTGCGAGGCACAGGCTCTTCTGAGCCTCTTCCATGGGCTCCCAAAGTGAGGCTGGTTTTGGCAGCCCTTAAGTAAGGGATGGGATCTCAAAGCCCACCCTAGTAGAGGAGGCGGCGGCAAGTGGAGGGCTGCTGAAGCCCTTGCCTCGCCCACTGGGCTCTCAACAAGCGCCTGTGTGGCCGAGCCGAGCCGGCTGCCATCCCCTCCTGGTCCTGCCCAGCTCCGCCTCCACCCACCAGACATAACCCTCACACTCCCACTCAGAACCCCCAAGTTCCGCATGCACCCCTGCCGTGCCTCTGGATCCCCAGCCCTTCCCCACATCCCTGGGAGCACCCTCTCACACTCAAGTGTGCTGTGCGTCTCTGGCAGGCCACCCCCTGCTCATGGACACAAGTGCGACTATCTGTGTCCCCAATGCCCACTGGAGACATTTCGGGGCACAGGTGCCCAAGAATAGGTTGGTCTGGGCGCCATCAGTAGCTTTGGCCACAGGATTGCATGTGTGGAGCGGCCGAGCCTGGCTAAGGAACCCGCTGGCTGGGCTGCATGGGTTTCGTTCAGGATCTACAGGCACCTGCATGGCTGGACCTCAGCCTGGGGATCTTGGAGGAAACTGGGGTGCCTGGGGATGGGAGCGGGGCGCGGCTACACCTGCCTCTCCATCTCCGGAGGATCCGTGAATTCTTGCCGTTTCCATCAAGTTGGAAAGTTGGAGAGAGGCTGATGGTGGCTCAGCGGGTGGCTCACCTTCCCTGTTGTCCATCTCTGTCCCTAGCATTCAACTCAGCCCCCCATCCAGTCCCCTAGGACGTCCGTCCATCCTTAGGTTAAGCGAAGGAGCTGAGCGCATGTTCAGCACACAGTGGAGGGCAGCCTGAGATGCAGAGACGAGGGTGCGGGTAGGCTCTGTGACACCCTCTTGGACTGCTTCGCCATGCTCTGTGGTGATTCGCAGAGGGCACCCAGGGCTCCCTGCTGCCGAACTGAGCCTCCACAAAGGTACAGGCTGCAGTGTGTGATCGAGCCTGTTCCACACCCCTGTGGAGCCCCTGGCTGCCAGGAGTTTGGCTGAGTAGGCGGCTGGGTTTGTAGGCTTGGGGGTGGGGACAGCTACTGGGTCCCCACCAGGGAGGGAACTGCACCAGACCTCACCTTGCTGGGTGGCAAGTGGTCTTTCCATCCCTGCCCCTGCCGCGTTGCCCATGCCCTCTGGGCTGGAGAAGAGAGTCTTTGCCGCCAATGCCCTTCGCTTCCCCCTCTACCTGCCTGTCTACTTCTTCCTGGGGTCCATGTCCTTGTCCTGTGCAGCATTGAAGCCAAAGACCCTGCGAGCTCACCCCTGCTTGTCCTACTGACATTGGGGTTGGTGCAGCCCCAAATGGGTCTCCCTTGGGGCTCTGTGCCTTACCTGGAGCTCCGGACACACCAGGCAGACACCAGGCAGACCCGGATGTTTGTCAAAAAGGCCAGGCATGAAGGCCAACAGGTGTGTGGGTGCTGGTGGCTTGGAGAGGACGTTGGGTGGCCTGAGCTGAGTGGCTAAGTAGAGGTAGCCCCTGCCCCTTCCACAGTTCACCTGGGACATGCCGGGGACACATCCATCCTCCTCATCATCCTGGGAGGGTGTCCCTCTCCCAGCCCCTGCTCCTGCCCACCCTAATGACGACGGCAGGCTGGCCAGAGGGAAACAAAGGCCCAGAATAATGATGGGGTTGCAAGGCTGGCAGGAAAGACCTGGTGATAGAATGGGAGCTTGGGGGGCGAGCCTCCCCTCTGCTCGCGCTGAGTTGCTCTGCACCCATGGGTGCTGCCTTCTGGGCCAAATGCCCATGGGGACAGAGGGGGCAATGATGAAAGAAATGGTGAGACCGGATGGACTGTCAGGCAGGGCTGGGTGGGGCCACCACCCTGCCCCCCAGTCCTGCCGGGCACCATGGGGGGGGGTGTCCTGCAGGCTGGAAGTTCCCACAAGGCAGAACAAACAAACAAACAGACAGACTGATGGACAGCCAGGCCCTGAGCCCCTCTCGGATTTCGTGGCCTGTTGACTTAGCTGCCCACTTGGCGGGAGAAGCCAGCCTCACAGGGAGCCGGCTGTCCATCTGTCCGGCCATAGGCTGGGCAGCCCTGACTGCATTGGCCTGGGCTGGTGAGGGGAGACTCAATGACCCAGGTGGTCCAGATTCCAGCCTGATGGGGTGGCTGTCCTCTGCCCATTCAGGAAACCAGCTCTTTGACAGTCCCCCAACCCTCAGCATCTGTGGGCGGGGCTGGAGGCACACTTTCAGAGGGAGTTCCAGCCCCACGGTTTGTTGACCGTGAGGGTGAGTGGTTAGAGATGGACCTTTGTCTCCTGGTCAGTGAGGGTCTCAGTGGCAGCCAGTGTCTGCCCATCCAAACTAAGGCAACCCCTAACCCCCCCCCACACACATGCACACTTATGAACAGGAGTCCACTACACACACATAGGCACACATGTATGTGTATGTGAAAGGACTTCTAAAAAATCTAGGGGACAATGGAATTAAAATAGGAAGTTTTTCTTCGTGTGTGTGTGTGTGTGTGTGCGCATAGACTCATGTGAGTGTACGTACACAAGCAACTATACAATATGCAAAAATATAAAAAAACCCAAAACAATATGCACTCCTCTACTCTCACATGCATACCCAACACACACAGAGACACATTACATACTTGCCATCCTTGACATAAGCACCTCAGTGGGTACACACCACGCACACAGCGACACATCATTTGCTTGTGAGCACATAGACACACCTAGTGCACATGTGACACATGTACACATACACGCACACAACTACAGTGCACACACAGTCCACGTACACATTGCACACTTGTGAGTGTGAGCACAGACGCACACAGTGAGCATTGGTGCTCATGCATACACAGTATGAACATAGACGCTTGCACTCTGTAAGTGCAACCACACACCTGCACACCCATGCACAGAGGGTGCTGTTACAGGTGGGCATTTCCCCGGCACCTCACCTTCAGCACCGATAAGAAAACCACCATGTCATCACAGGAAGTCACGCGGAATCTTGGGTGTCACAGGATGCAGGGAGACTCATGTCTCTGCTCACTTAAGTTACTCCCTGAAGGGGATGGACTCAGAGGTCTTGGATGCAGGAAGTCCAGGAAGTCCCCCTGAAGGTCACCATACGTCTGGCTCTAGGGTGACAGTCTCGAGAAAACAGCACCTGGGGACGGAAGCATGTCCTCACGAGGCGGGGTGGGCTGCTTTTGCCATCCTTGTATGTATCACGCCCCTTTAAAAAAGCTCAACACCCTTCATGTGACGGTTACAACTCATCACTCAACCTTGGACTTTTGAGTCAACGTTGATTGTGTCCGTTCAAGTTGTTGCATGAGAACCCAGAATTGAGTCGACCTCACTGGACAGCAAGGAATCCCTCCCACCACGCCCCTCACCCATTCCCTCCTTGCTGATCCTCACTGGGCTGCCCCCTTCCCTCATCCTCACCCCTGTGGGAACCCCTTCGCTGACTACATGTGGATGATAAGTGCAACACAACCTCTCTTGTTTGTCAACAGCAGTGTAGTAAATCATATGATTATCTGACTCAAATTGGGCAGTACTAGTCCATTTCAGATCACTAATTCCTGGAACATAGGTCTTATCTTCCCATTTTCCAAGATTCATACTTTGAACTTTCCATGTTTTATACATAACTGGATGTTTGCAGCTGCTTCTTTTTGTATGGGCCAGGGTCGAACCAGACAGTCCCTTGCACTCCCTCCTGATAAGAGTTCAGGCCTGGGGGATCCAGCCCAATCTCCCTGGTGGACACTCCTCCCCAGTGGACAGGGGGCATTGTTGGGGATGGAGGGGTGTCTTTAAGCTTACCAGGCTCCTCCTCCCATGGGGAGGAGCGACTGAGACTGCCAATGGAAAGAGGGTAGGAAGAGAACAGTCCCTTTTCAGAAAGGCCTCCACTCGGTAAAGGGTTGGTGGGGTGGCTATGTGGTCAGGGGTCGTGGGGCTGGCATGAGCCTCACCCTCTAGTATAGCACATTGTCCTAGGACTGCTATAGGTCTCTCCAGGTGTCAGGTTTTTTTGTTTTTGTTTTTGTTTGTTTGTTTGTTTTGAGAGTGACTTTTTAAGAATGATTTTCCTTGTGAATTGGGTGGGGGAGGGAGTTTACATTTCAGACCATCAACTGTGCGCTACCACATTTCAAGACACTCCTCAACCCTTCCCCCTGCATCCCACCCTCCTCTTTCCCACCCTCTAACTCGATTTCTCTTCTCTCTCTTAGGGGTTACTGTGTCCCTAGTACCCAAGTCTGCACCTGTCATCGCTCTGGGCTGTGGCTTCACCCTCCCTCTCTAGCCCTTCCTCCCTTATAATAAGTACCGCAAACTCACTGCTTTCCATGTGACGCAGGCTCACAGTGACCTCCTAGGACGGGGTAGACCTCCCATGGCTTCAGAGTAGGAAGCCCAATCTTCCTCCTGGGTCACAGCCAGCGCCTCACCACCCCAGGTTCCTTCAAAGTGTGTTCCCTTTGGTAGCATGTCTCTCTCTTGGATTTCCTCCTTACGATTCCCTACAGGCACCTTTTGCGACGCTCTCCTGTTGCTCAGCATCATGCTCCCTGGGTCCACCGGTGCCATGAGGTACTTTGTGGTTTCTCTGAGAAATGGGGAGGGTGCCTGAGACCCCACAGGGAAACCTCACCCCACCAGGAGTGGCCTCCCATGTCGCCTATGTGCTGCCCGAGCCTTCAGGCCTCAACTGGCTGCCCCAGCCTGAGTAGGGAAGCTGTCTGGTCCTGGGGGCCCACGAGGGAAGGGTCCAGACCAGGCTCCCAGGAGGCCCGCTGTGGGCAGCAGCTAGGCTGGATGGCCGGGACCCATATGGCCCATATGCTGGATGCTGCTTGGTTTCTCGGCCCGTGAGTGTGCCCCACCCCCAGCCCCAACAAACCCTCTCCCTCCTCCAAGACTCTGCTCAAACCAGGTTGGAATTTCTCAAAAGCAAACAAACAGCCGAGCTCAGAGTTGTGGTTTTCAGAGCTCAGATTCCTCTGGGTCTGCCCGAGCCTGTGTCAGGCCCGGATGGCCACCCCTCTGCTGGCTGCATGGGGCCCCACGGCCGCGCCCCTGGCCCGTTGGCCCTTGGACCTGTTCTTGGGGCCCAGCTTGAAGCCCGAGGCCTCCAGTCTCCTCCCCGCTCCCCGGAAAACAGGAGGATGCTGCAGAGGCATGTGAATGTGGGGTCCAGTAGGGGGACAGTGTCTGTGGTGGGGTGCATCCGATTGGGGAGTGGGCACAGGAGTTGAGGGGGCAGGGCAGGAGCTGATGAGGAGAGAGGACCAGAGATGTTGGAGGGGGCCCAGGGAGACCTCATGGGAACATGTGGGTGGGAGGCGGGCGGGCAGGAGGTGGGAGGGCACCTCAAGGGGCCGATGCAGGCTTGGAGGGAGGGCTCCGACGAGGGGAAGGGCTGGAGGGGGCTCTCACCAGGTGGTCCTAATCTCCTCAGTGAAATAGGAGTCCTGGGGGCGGGTGGGCGGGGGAGGATGGGGAGCTTGAGACAGCTGTGGCCGAGGTGGACGAGCCTGTCAGCCCAGGGGGCCTCCAGCCTGGCTCCCCGCGAGGGTCTCTGGGACTCCATCTGCTCCTTCCTCTCTCTTCTCTGCCTTGGCTGTGCTGCTCCTGGGCCCGAGACAGGGTCACCTGGGCAGGCCAGAGTCAGGGCCATTCTCTGACCCTGGATCGCCCCGCCCCTGTCTCCCCCTCCCACACACCCCCCCGCCCCCCAGCCAAGCAATCCACAGAAGGCCTTCCTCTGGACTCCAGGCCAGCCCTCATCTCCCCATGCTGCTCAACCAAGTCAGCCAGGCTTTGATCTTCTCACTGACCCCCACCAATGGGTCTCCCAGAGATGGGGACACTGAGGCTCAGAGTGGGGGGGCCGCCTGAGGCTGACCACCACCTCACCAGGCAGCATGGCTGGGGGCGGGGAGTGTGGGAGGGCGAGAGGCCCCAGGCGGCTCTGATCCCACTAAGTGGGCGCTTGGCACCAGCTGTGCTGGGCAGACAGGCGGATATGAGCTTTCACTAGTGCCCCCAACACCAGGCCTTCCCCCACCCCTAGGGTGTTTTGTCAGAACCCATGCACGGCGCCGGGCTGTCTCAGACTCTGAGGGAAGTGGCCAGGCGTGGGGCTGCTGTGTTTCAGCTGGAAGCCCATCCAGGCTTAGGGAAACTGAGGCAGTCCTCATCAGTAAAACCAGTGTGGAGAGGGTGGTGGTGGAGGGCATCTGGTTTTCCCTCCTTCCTGACTGTGAGCCCTGCTCCCCACCCAGGTAAGGCCATCTTTGGCCTGAAGGCCTCTGCACCCACTAGTTCCTACCGTCATCTCAGCTTCTTCCTCCAGAGCCCTCCCCACCCCGACTCCCCAGGAGTGACTTGTGCCCAGGGGTTTTTGCTTCTGTCGCTGCCCCTGTCCATGTGGCTCACAACCATCAGGGGATCAGGGTCCTGGAACCCAGCCCAGCCTAACCCAGTGCACACGTGCCCAGGAGCAGGGAGGGCAAGACCGGTCCGAGAAAAGCAATAGATTGCCTTGAATGTCACCAAGCAGGTGGTGCGTGCATTGGGCCAAGTCGGCCCTCATAGGTTGATGGCCAGTGGAGTCACAGAAGCCTCGAGAACTAAGGACACAGGTTGGGCTTGGGGATGTCAGCTCGGCACTGATGGATATAGGTCCACAAATTCTTTCTTAGACCCTTCAGTACAACATCCAGAGAATCCCTCATAAGATCTCAGTCACTACCTGGTTGAACAGACCACCTTAGGGGTTGTGTTAGTCCGGGTAGACTAGAGAAACAAATTCATAAACACACATATGGATAGAAGGGAAAGGTTTATATGCAAGAGGAATGGAACATTGGGAAAGCATCCCAACCCAGTCCAGTCCAAGGTCACAAGTCCAATATCAGCTCATATGTCTGATACCAGTCTATAAAGTCTCCTTCCAACTCACGAAGCACGTGTGATAGAAGCATCCTAGCGCTGGAAGGGGTCTCCCCATAACTCCTCATTTCCAGGGCTCAGGATCCATCAGCAGTATCCATTGGCCATAGAAGTATCTCAGTGCTGGCAGGGGTGTCTCTGTGGCTTCTCTGGCCCCCGAGGTCTGGTTCCATCAGGGCAAGCCCATGTGGCTTCTCCTCCGGCTCCTCCAGTCTCCAGGAATCAGGATCGATCAGCAAGCTGTCATCGCATCTTATCAGGGACTCAGTCAAATCTCTCTTCTCCAATTGGGAAATATGGCAAGACTTCCCAGAATCCTCAGGAGAAAGTCACGCCCACACAGAGCCCTCATTGGTTCTCTCCAGAGTGACAAGCTAGACTCCACCCCTGCACTCCCAACCATGAAATTGACATCAAGTACATGACTGCCACAGGAGTCTTGGAAGTGTAGTGGTTCTATGCTGAACTACAACCACTAGATCAGCAGTTCGGAACCACCAACCACACTTTGAGAGAAAGATGAGGCTTTCTGGTCCCTTAAAAGAGAGGTCAGTTCTTGAAGAAGGACATCGTGCTTGGTAAAGTGAAGGGACTGAGGAAACAAGGAAGGTCTTCAACAAGATGGATTGACAGGTGGCTGTAGCAATCGGCTGCCGCAGAGGAAGCATGGTGAGGACGGTGCCAGACCGGGCAGTGTTTGATTCTGTTGGACAGTAGGTCGCTGTGGATTGGAACCAACTTGATGGCACTGGCCACCACCAACAGCTCCAAGAGTCAGTTTACTCCAGGGCAGTTTACTCCATCTTACAGGGCCTCTGGGTCTGTGTCATTGGTGTTGGTGGGGAGCCAGCTCCCTCTCCGGAGGAACTTCTGCCCTCAATCAGATTTCTTTGTAACACCCCGTGAAGTCCAGTCAGGGTCTTGGTGAGGCTGGGCAGTGAGAAGGTAGCAGAAGGAGATGGCTGCTCTGAAATGAAGGAGAGGTGTCACCTCCTGTCTGGGGGATGATGGGGCCAAAGAGAGAGGGGAGAAGACCTTGACCCTCGTGGACTCTCTGTGTGACACAGACCCCACGGAGACACCAAACGGGGAGAATTGGACTTGTGGCTCTGGCACTGGGCTTCCTGGGACACTCTGAATGAGGCTGGCTTGTGTCCAGGCCCTGAAGTCCCTGCATCGGACTTTTCTGTGGGCCCCGGGACTCTGGTTCCCCACCCAGGCCCGGGAGGCGCCCAGGAGCAAGGAGGAGGGACAGCTTCATGGATGAGGAGACAGGGGCAAAGGTCTGAGGGCACCGTGGTGAAAGACCCAGCTGAGCTCAACCCATGGGAATCTTAAGGCTGTTTCGAGGCGAAGCCATCAGATGCTTCCCAGATGCCCTGGCCGGCGAGGGTGAGGGTGTGCCTTGTATATCTGCTTCCTGAAGCAGGTTGGCTGGAGTGCTGAGGACGCTGCTCAGGAGTCGGGCAGCACCCTTCACGCTCTGCGTGTGCCACTTCTTGTAAGGCACCTGCCATCCCCCTCTCGGTGTGGGGCCTCACATGCTTGTGCATTTTTATATAGGTGCTCAGGCCGTCCCAACCCTGAGGCAGCCCCTCCTCTCCTGGGCTCTGTCCATCTCTAGCCTGGACGAAGCCACTCCCTAGAGCGGCTGTGGACGGCCAGGATCAAGCGTCTTGGGTTTCTGGCAAGGGGACCCCCCGCCTGGTGGCAGCTGACACCTGAGCCCACCCTGGCCAGCCAGCAAAGGGCAAGGGTGACTGGTTGGAGGACTGGGACCACCCCTGGGAGAACTGTTGGAAAATCCCAGGGACACCAGCCCTGACGCTGCAGACAGCGACTGAGACATTGAGGCCGGGGAGGCTGTGGGTGAGCACAACCCTGGCCTTGGCCCTGGTGTCCTGCCCACCAGTCCAAGCAGAAAAGCCCATTTCCTCTAGTCCCTGACCCCGGGAGCACAGCAAGCTAGCAAAGCAAGCAGACCATCCCTCCTTTGGCCAGCGGCTGGAGACACAGAGCCAGGGGGGCTGGTCATGCTGGACGGACATGCCCATCGCATGGTGGTGGGAGCGGGCCGTCTGGAACCTCGGACGCAAGGGGTGTGCACTCCTGTCCACTAGAGCTGCTTCCCGCCCCCCCCCCCAGGGGAGTCACTCAGGTGACTAAGACCTGGATTTTTCCTGATCCTAGAGTCGGGTCTCCCTATAAGCGTGGAGGGGGACATTGTCTGGGTTCGCAGGGTGGGTTGGGGAGGAACCACTGTGATGAAGCTCATGAGGGTGGGGCCTCCACAGCTATGCCCCTCCCACTCTTCCTTCCTGGAGGAGTCCCTCAGGAGGCCACCTCCACCCCTGTGTGTGCTGCCTGAGCTCAGGGCTCCTGCCATGAGCGTCTCCAATGGGGCCCCATGAGCCTCACTGCGTCCAGGGCTTGGGCTACATGGGGCTGCGTGAATGTCTGATGGGTGACCCGTGGCCCCAGGTGTCTGCCAGAAGCCATGGCTGACGGGCCTTTCTATGGGGCTGGCCTTACAGCTTCCTATACTGGCTCCCAGCCACCTGCAGGGGCCTGAGGGACACCCTGAACAACACAGCCACCCAGCTGGTGACTCACCCGAGAGGAAGGGCGGCTGGGGCCCCGGCCTCTGACCCTGCAATGCCCAGCATGTCCGGCCCTGAGGAAGCTTCTGAGACCCCTATTTCCTGTCCCGCTAAGTGGGCTGGGGCCTCCTCGGCCCTCAGCCAGGAGAGGGTACTTCCGGCCACCACCACAGCCCGCCAGTCCCCAGCTAGACATTTCCTGGTGGGAGAAGTGGGGGTGGGCAAGAGATGGGCTCAAATTGAGGGCGGGAAGCCCCCTTGAGGGTTGGGCTGGGGAAGGTGAACGGAGGTTGTCTGGTACGCTGGGGCAGGACAGGGAGGGGCCTGGTGTCAGGGCCCTGGCAGAGCCACGGTATAGGCTGGCATGGACGTGGGCAGGGTGGGGAGCTCTGTAGGCAAACCCCATGGGACCTTGGGGGGCCGGATGGGCCCCCCATGTACTCTACGAGGACAGTGCTTATGTAGCGTGTGGGGGAGGGGCCTGTGGGCCATGAAGGCACATTAGGGACAGCTGGACAGGACAGGTCCCCAAAGCAGGGCTCAGATGAGCAGAGGACGGGTCACCCTTGGAGATGGGCTTGGACCACCAGCCGGGCAAGTGAGCCCAAGATACCCTGCTCCCTCAGAGGGGACACTTAGCAGGTGGGGCAGGAAGTCTGGGGTCTGGCTGGACAAGCCAAACCCAGGCCCATTCCAGCAGGAAGCAACTATGAGCTCCACCGAGGTTGGGGGTGCCTCCTGCTCTGGGGGGCTTCCTCCCTGGGAATATCCTGCCCGGAGGGAAGAGGGGCTAGGCTGGGCTGGCCAGGAAGGGCCAGGGGCTCGTGTTTGCCCTGGGGCTGGGCCCCGGGGGGAGTCCCGGGAGAGAATGACCTCACGGGATGTCTGGGCCAGGCGGAGCTTCCCCTCCTATAGCGGGCAGGCTCCCCTCAGCCCGAAGAGGGCTCTTTCCATTAAGGCTGGCCTGGTTTCTTAGGCTTTCCGCCATTCTAGTGGCCTGCCTCAGTTTCCCACCTGGGCCCTGGCCTCCTCACCTGCATGAGTCTAGTGGGCAGAGGGGCACAGGGGAGAGAGAGACTGCCAGGCCACCCAGTCCCAGCTGTCCCTGGCCCGGCCCCGGGAGAGGGTCAGTAGCCCAGCCCCCTACTCCACCCTGCTGGCCTAAATATAACCGGAGCAGACGCCTGGCTGGGAATAAAGACCTCTGTCAGCTGCTGGCAGGTGCTGGTGGGAGGAAGGGCAAAGAGGTTGGCAGGGAATTCTGGGTGGCCAGGCGGGCGGGCAGCCAGGCATGGGTCATGTGAGTGACTGGTGACATGGTCTGAGGGTGGGGCAGCGTGTCCTCGCAGGACAGCTGAGTATCCAGCCTGTGTCCCTGCCCTCAACCACTGCCCCTGCCCCACGTCCTGCCTGCTGCCCCGTCCTCCGGGGAGGGGGAGGGGGAGGTGTCAGAAGGACAGTTGTCCCATGGCCTGAGACTACACTTCCTGGAACCCTGGGTGGGGAGAGGCCAGCTCTCGGGCAAGTCAGGATGGTCCTGCTGATGTGGGCAGCGCAGTCCACCCTGCGATGTTCTCTGACTCGGTGTCTGTCGGACTGACTCCCTGTATCCTTCCCCCTCAGTCCCCACCACCCAGGGTGCTTGACGACCCCTCCTCGGTGCCCCGCCCCACCACTCCCAGCTGCTCCGAGCCCAAGCGAGCCTGAAAGATGAACTTGACTCCAGTGTGTGCAGCCAGCAGGGGCTCCCGGCCTGCCGAACCTCCTGTCCTGACTTCAAGCTGTTTCTAACCTGTCCATTCTCAGTGTCAAGGGCCCTGGTTCCTAGCCTGTTCTGCTTCTAGGGCCTAGTTACCGAGGAAGGGGAACTCCTGGCGGCTCCCGGCTTGGCCGTCACCTTTTGAGCTCACCCTGGCTCCCACTCCTTTTCTGTTGTGGGGTCAGTTCAGGCCACACATCAAACCAAACTCACCGTCTTTGAGTCAATGCCGACTCGCAGGGTAGACCTGGCCTCGGTGGGTGCCTCAGACTGAAACCCTTTAGGGGAGTAGACAGCCTCCTCTTTCTCCCAGGGAGTGGCTGGTGGTTTTGAACTGCCAACCTTAGGGTTTGTAGTAAAACGCATCCCTACTCTGCCACCAAGGTTTCTTGGTCCAGCCCAGAACTAATAAATGTCCCAGGAGAAATGGTGCCTCCCTCAGCTTCTCCTGCCCCTTGAATCAAGTCAGGGTTGCTTCTCTCACTAGTTCAAGTCCTGTGCGAGGGTCTTGAAGCCCGAGATGTGGGCCTGGGCAAGGCCTGCAGGCCGGCATTCGGACGAGGGTGCCATGCAGGCCTGGGGGAGGATGGATACGAGGCACTCTGGTGGCGTTGTGGGTTATGACGTGGGCTGCTAACCCCCAGATCAGCAGTTCACACCCCTCAGCGGCTCCGTGGGAGTAAGACCACGTTGTCTGCCTCAGAAACCCTAACCCTACTCCTCCCTTTTGGGTCGTTGGGAATGGAGATGGATTCAATGACGGGGTTCTGTTCTGGGGTGTGGCCTGTGGATGCCGACCAGCATGGTTCCAAGACGCGGCCTCAATCTTCGTGAGAGCTTGGGGGAGGGGTGGGGTGGGGACAGGTGGAGGGTTCTGAGTGGCTCCTGTTCAGAAGGTGCCAGGAGTCTGAGGCGCCAACTTCTCCTGGGACCCACCGGATCCTTTGTGGATCCAATATGGGTGGATCTATACCCAGTGGGTGCCTAGCATGGGGCTTTGAGACTCCCTTTCTGGGAGCTTGTAGTCTCAGAACCCTGGCTCCAGGAGGGAGTCTTGGGTTCAGTGCCTCACCAGCTGCACCTGGCGAATTGAGCTTATGTGTCCCCACTGCAGCCCCCAGCGATGGCCTTGCCCTCCTGAAGTGAGCAGCTTGTGTCACCCGGGACCAGCGGTCCTCCTGCTTGGTAGGTAAGAGGAATGGACGGAGGGAGGCGCTTGGTACAGCTGGGACGGGGAGCTGCCTGTGTTCCCCAGCCTGCCCTGCTCACCTGGCCCCCCGGGACCCCAGACAGGCCTGTAGCGCTGGGGCCTGGCCTATGCTGGGCAGGGGGAGGTTGCGGTATAAGAGTGTTTATTTTTCATCTCGTTTTTCTGGTTTGGAGATGCCAAGCAGGGCGAGGGGCCTGGGAGAAGGCAGTGGAGGCAGGAGGGTGTGGCCAGGGCCTGAACTGGAGGCTTTTCCGGGCTGTGTGTGGTGGTGGGGGGCACCTGTGGCCGGGAAGAGGCAGAAGCAGCCTGGGGCCCAGCTGGGTCTGGGAGGACAGAGGGTTGAGCGTCTAACCTCCCGCCAGGTGGCGGCCCGGGGGTAAGTCAACAGGACATTCCGGTTGCAGTCAGGGATCAGAGGTAGAATGAGGTCCCCTTATCTGCTCAGCCTTCCTGGGAGCCCACCTACTGCCACCAAGCCGGCCGTCACAGAGATCCTCCAGGACAGAGGACTGTCTAGGGTGTCCAGGCCTGTCAATCTTCATGGCAGCCTCATCTCTCTCCCCTGAGCAGCTTTCCGGGGGTGGGGGTCTGTGGGGAGGGGGGAAGGGTTACTAGCCTAATGCTTAGCCCACTGCTCCTCCAGGGCTCCCTCTTCCTCAGAGAGGGCTAGGAAATGGGCTCCTGGCTACCGGAGCTTCCTCAAGCTGTCTCCCCCCCCCCTACCCCCGCCCCGACTCACACATGATCCTCCCTGCCCCTGGTTACTATCCAGATTCCCTGCTTCGGGCCGGTGAGACCCGGGGTCTCTCCGCCTCTATTGGGCCCAAGGGGGTGAGAGAGGGAGCTGACCGGAATGCCTCCTTCCTTCCACCTGCCACCACAGCCAGGCCCAAATGCCCCTGCTCTGCTGTGACCCAGTCCATCTCACCTTCTCCCAGCCAGAGGCAGGGAAACCGAGGCCTTGGAAAAAGGACAGGAGCCCTAGAGGCAGCAGTGACTGGGCTCAGGAAGTCTCACGGGGGTGATGCAGGCATGGGTGGCCAGGGGATGACCCCTGGGAGACAGGGCCCCAGATCTAAACAGTGGGCTTCCTGGAGAGGTGGGTATAGTCTCTGAGTTTTGGGAGCCTGGCAGGACCACTCATCAGGTTGCTTCTGCAGACCCTTGGCCTTGAGACAGGCCAGAGGCAGAAGCCCGGAGCTTCTGGCTGGATGAATTGTTCTGGTCCCTGGTAGGGAGAAAGGGCCCACAGGCCTTAGTCGGCTTCTCTTCCCCACCTCAGACTCCCCTTGGGATGCCTCTGGGGTCCCGCAACTCTTGGGCTCTGTAGGGGTGTTTTTCCCTGGCCCCGAAGTCCAGGGGTGCTAGCAGACCACCCTCCTAGCCAATCCAGGTGACCGCTGGCACAAGCCAGAAGTGAGAAACTGAAGCTCTGTTCCGACAGATCTGGGCACGTCACCCACCTGCCACTTGCCGTCTCCATTTCAGAGTTGGGTAAACCGAGGCAAGATAATGTGGTGGGTCTGTTCTCACTGCACACGTTACAGGCCTGGCAGGAGGGTGACCTGCCCCATGAAGTGAGGGAGCCTGGATTGCTTGGTGGGCTCCCAGCAAGGGGGGGGGCTGGCAGAGGAGGGACTAGTGGTTAGGACTGGAAATGGGTGAGGGGCCAGAAATGAGATATTCCAGGGCCCACAATCTGGGCCCTGGAGGATGTTGAGGGTTCACAGGCACTCACTCACCTGAGCAGCAGGAAGAGGGTGTGTGGTTAAGCTGTGCCAGTGAAGACCAGACCAGGGACTCTGCCGCGGCGGGGCGTTGCAAAGACTGGGATCATGAGGGTAACTGCTCTGAGTGGAAGAAGAATACCCCCTACCCCAAATGTCTCCTACCTCCCACCCCTACGTTCCCAGCTGGGCCCGGGCTGGCTCAGCCCCTGCAACATTTCTTAGAGATCAGATGCTAATCCCTGTCCTCCCCAACACAACCCAAGTCCAGCCCTGATCACCTTGTCTGCACCGGGCTGGGTCCCTACTGGTTCACACACAGGCTGAGGTCTCGCAGGACCTGCAAGAGGCTGGTAAGCCGAGGTCAGCTCCCTTTTTTCATCCGGGTGATGGGGAATCCTTGTGGACTCTGAGCTACAGAAATACTGCTGTGTCACTTCTCTGCCTCCACGGACTCAGCTCTGATACCCTCATGCTCCTGCCTCTACCCAGGCAGACATTGCCAATCGATCCCAGACCACGCATCCTATCTGACACGGAAGCTTCAGGTTTTTGCTCCTGGCTTGTGTCAGTTAGTCACAGCAGCAGCCTGATGGTGACTGGAAGGGTGGTCTGGAAAGCCATCCCTACAGGGTCTCAGAGTTTGGGCTGGGGGCCAGAGAGGCCGACCGATGGAGGGAGGAGGTGGGATGCTAGGACCCTACCTTCCCTGTGATGCCCTCCCAGGTTCGAATCCTTTAAGGGATGGTCCCATCTTATTGCCCACCTTTCAGAAATGGGGGGCCAGGGAGGGACAGGGTCGGCCCTGCCCCCACAAGGCTAATGCAGGCATTTCAACGCAGCCCAGACTCGAAATACATTTGCTGAAAGTCTTAAAATATCAGGTTCCAACCTCACAGGACTTCCCTGGGGACTGCTGGGTAGGCGAGAGGGATTTCGGGAATAAAAAGACCCCTCCCCCTTCCCCCATAGGCCCTGTTACCAGCCGATCCCTGGGTTGGGCAGAAGTTGGGTAAAGCATTAGGGGGTGGTTAGGTGGTCCCCACAGTTCTACTCTGAAGGAGCCCATGGTTCTTTCCTGGCAGCCTGGTTCCTCAGAATGGGGGGAGGGGAGGGCAGGGAGTTGACAGGTCCAGTGGCTTCAGTCCCCCACAAAGCACCGACCTGTCCCCCGGATGTCTTCAGCCTTAGACAGCTCAGATGGGGAAACAGAGGCTTCCCCAAGTTCACCCCTCATGGCTCTCCCGCATGGGGCACAAGGGTTGCCTGCCCACCCGGTGTCAAACTGCACTGATGTGAGGTGTTCAGGAGGAGACTTGAAAAGATGACACCTGATGGCTGGGGCCCTGGGCCCACTGCCCAGGCTTGCAGTCCAGGCACTGCGACACTTGTGGGGGCTCTTGATGAGGGAACAGGGTTTAAAGAGTGGTCCCCAGGCAGAAGGCTAGCCTCAGCTAGGGCCTGGAGTGGGGGGGGGGCAGGCTTGTGCTACAGGATAGAGGGACCAGGAGACAGGGGCAAGGAAGTAGCTGGGCACACCCCACAGGGCCCCAAACACCAGCCCAGGCAGATAGTTGGCTTAGGGGCCAGCAAAGAACAGGCTGGAGGACCCCTTGGACCTTGAATCTGTGGGGATGAGAGAGCCCACTTGAGGAGGGGTTGAAATAGCTGCCCCGGGGATGGCATCCCAGGACAGCACCGTCTCCACAGCCCCCGCTCTCTCCCAGGCAGACCACCGGCCTTGGCGCGGGGACAGGGACAGGCAGGCAGCAACAGCTGGTCCCACTCGGGCGTCCCCCAGGGGCCACTGCCTTTGTTCCCAGGCCCCTAGCCCAGCCTGTTCCCAGGCTGCACCCCACCCCCCAAAAATGCTGCTCAAGGAGATGGGGCTGTGGGCAGATGAGGCTGCGGGCAGACCACCGGCTGGGAACTTGGGTGGGCCCCCTGGGCCCCCCCCTCCCGCCTCCTCAGAGAAGCCCTGCCCTGACCGTGCTCATCTCCTGCAAAGGCCCCTGGTCAACCTAAACCAGGACCACCCAACAGGCTTCAACGCTTTGGATGGCACTGTCCCCTCTGGTCACAAGATTGGGACCGATCTCTGCTTGTTTCCCTGACCCTGCTCCAGGGCCCTTTGCATCCTTCCTGCCCACCCACTCCCATCCCCTGGAGGAAAAGGGTACGTCTCAGGCATTAACTACCTGCCTTGGGGTGCCTGTCTGTCCTCAAGGTACCCCCCGGGGGAAACTGATGCTGAGAGAGACCCCGAACTGAGGCTTCGGCAGAACCCCTGAGGAGTGAAGGGAGAGGGGGAGTCCTGTGGGTGTTCCATCATGCAGACCTGGAGAGGGTTATGGGTGGAGGCTGGACTGAGCTCCCCAGGGTCCCACTGATGGTGGGGGTGGGGGTGGGGTGCCTGTGGGAGGGGAGACCCGTGCACACGCCGCGGGGACTTGGGCTCCCCCGGGCTGGCCCTGCCTCCCAGCCCCAGTCACCAGGCACGGGGGAAGGATCAGGAGCTTGTTGGCGTCCCTGAAACCTGAGGCCCGGGCAGTCTGGGAATGGCCACCTGACCCCCCTGCGGCCCCTGGGATCTTGGGGAAAATTCTCCAGGCCAACTTAATACCAAGACCAATTTTTATTTCAACAAAGTTAATTCTCAACAATGTGATATGGGGGAGAGGGATTTTCCTGCTTCAGGGTGGAGTGGGGGAGGGTCTGGGGTCCCCAGCACGACACACAGCCCCCTCCTCTCCCTGTACAGCTGTCCCCTTGCCCTGTGGCTGGACTAGGGCTGGCTTGGACAACCAGCCGGGGCTGGGGGTGGGGGGACAGAAGTGTCTGGAGCTGTTCTACTGCACGCCTCTGGATCCTGACTGTGCAGGGGCTCTCTGCCTGCCAGGACCACCCGCTCCTGGTCTCCAGACAAGGCAAGAACCCCTGCGCGTTGCTGTTCGTGCCCACCTGCATCCACGTGACCCCGAGGCCAGGGTCACAGACATGGAACAGATGCCCACAAGTGCTCTGGGGCCTGGATGGACACTTGTCCTCCATCTCCCAGGCCCGGGCCTGTGCACCCATACACTGGGAGTTCAGAGGGCCAAGGTCCAGTGGTGACACACAGGGATACGACGTATCGAGAGGTGGCCTCGGGCCCCTCTCCTGCTTGGGGAATTCAGAGGGGCTGGGCTAGGAGCTTAATCTCCACCTCTGAGGGAGCCCCCCTGCCTCCCATCCCTGGAGCCCCACCCGGAAGTTACCCCTCCGGCCAGATAATTGATGGTCCAGGCCTCAAGGGAGGGTGCCGGGACCCTGTCAGAAATCCCCTCTGACAATGACCACATGTGCTGTCCAGCTTGCGAGGTGGTACACACCACTCGCTGGCCAACAGTGGGGGTGTGGGCAGTCAGGGCCGACCCCAGGCCCGGTGAGCATGGACACTCCCACCATGCACTGCCCAAGGGCCAAGGGGAAAGCCGAGAGGGGCTGGCGGAGGCTGTTGGTCCAGGGATTGAGGCCTCAAGGCCAGGCTCTGCGGGTACTGCCCAGGGTAGGGTGGGGGCCCAAGGGCACCCGCCGACAGGCCAAAGTCAAACCAGATGGGCCGCGGGCCTCAAGAGGAAGGCTGGCCATTCGTCACCGTTATCGGCCCCGCCGCCGAAATCACAAACACATTTTTAAGTGAAGGACGGGCTGCCACCGGCCCTCGGGTCCTGATGCTGCCCAGCTGTGGCCACAAGGGGCAGGGGAGTGGTGGTGGTGTTGTTGCGGGTGGGGGGGGGGTGGAGGAGGGAGGGGGCGCCTGACCCAAGGGACGATCTAGGCCTAGCCTGGAACCCCTGGGCTGCACTGTTGACCCCATTCCCCATCCCAGCCTCTCCCGGGCTCCCTGCCTTCCTGCCCCCGCTCACCCACAAAGTCCTGTTTTGTTGGGGCTACTTTGGGGGCACAGAGGGCACTAAGTCTGGGCTCTCAGAGACTGGCAGCCAGCCACGAGGGAGAGATATAGAGGCGGGCGGAGCCGGGGCCAGGAGCGGCCTGTTGGACCCCTCTGCCTGCCCCATGGGCTGGTGACCTGGTCACTCAGAGGAGGTGGTGTGGCTGGGCCCTCGAGGGGGGCTTGGCGGTTCTGCGGCGTGTGAGCTGGCGCCACTGTCCTCGCCCACAGCCGGCACCCCCTCGGCCCGCACCCTGGACCCCCAGGCAGGCCCAGGGCTGGGGGCCTGGGAGAAATGGCCTGTGACGGGTGGGCGTCCAGGCGGGAAAGCAAACAGTGTGAGCCGCTAATGAGCGGGAACCAGCCTGGGGCCGGCCGGGGGTGGGGTGGGGGGCATGGCCATCGCTCATCCTGACAGGCAGGCGTGCGGGCGGGGCAGGAGGCCGGAGCCAGCCTGCGAGCCGACAGAGGACCCTGGAGACCCCAGCCCGCATGCAGATAGACGGATGGATGGACGGACAGACTGGAGCCCAGACAGCCAGGCCCGCCCCTGGCTGGCTCCCCCTCCAGCTGTGGCCCTGATGAGCCCAACTCCTTAATCTCCCCAGTCACATCCCGGCAGCTGTCCCACGTGCCCCGGGCTGGGTAGGGAAAAAGGAGGGCGTGAGCCTGGGACCCCCACACCGTACGCCACCACTCTGCTTCCCTGGTCTGTGTGGCCCTGGGCCTTGCCCTGCCCCTGCCCCAGTTTCCCCCTCTTTACAAAGGCCCAAGAGGGCAGGAGTGCTCTGAGAACACACTTGCCCTGACTGTCTACGATAAGAGCGGCCCTCCCTGCGCACAGCGGCCCCTCAGCCCCCACCCCGCAATCCTTCAGTCAGCCCCTCCCCAACCCAGGCCTCCCTGCAGCACAGCAAGGAAGCAGGCTGACTCAGCAGCCAGGGAGTGCCCCCCTCCCTCGTCCCCAGTGGCTCCCACTGCACAGGTGAATGGACGGTGGCGCAGACGTAGGCTGGGGTGGTAGCACACGGCTCGGGATGAACTGGGGTCCCCCTGTCCTGTACCCCAGCCCTCCCTGGGCGCAGTCAGCCAAGCCGCGGGCTCCCTTTCCCATAGTGCCCTGAAATCAGTGTCTGAGCAGGGCAGGACGCGGCTCTCTGGATGGCCCTCTTGGCCCAGGGTGGAGCCCGTGGAGACCCAGCAGTGTGGCCAGGAGAGGCCTGCCTGCCTGCGTGGTGTCTCGACCAGGAGGGAGGTGGGACCATAAATTCACACCGCCAGCCGCCAGAGGGATAAATGTGTCATCGACCACACAATTTATGAGCACACCTCTGGCCCGAAAGGCAGAGAAAACAGGCCTCTGTGTACACACCGTGTGGCAGGCAGGGGCGGGCAGCTGGCCAGGGATGTGGGCAGGAGGTGTGCTCACACCAGCACCGGCACACAGAGGCAAGGACACTGACCCGTTCTGGTGGGGCGTGAGGCCTGTGACACAGACATGCACAGGTGACACGCTCTGACACGCTCATGGGGCATGAGGCCTGTGAGCACACAAATATGCACATGTGACATACAGGGTGTGAAGATTCTGACATGGCAACAGGATCTGAAGACTCTGACAGCCCCCAGGTCTGTGAGCACACAGGCATGCACACAAGACACACTCTGACATGCTCACAAGGCGTGAGACCTGTGAACACACAGACATGTACATGTGACATGCTCTGATGCTCACAGGGTGTGAGGATTCTGACACGCTAACAGGGTATGAAGACTGATGGTCTGTGAGCATATAGACATGCACATCTGACATGTTCTGACACGCTCATGGGGCATGAGGCCTATGAGCACACAGACATGCACACATGACATGCTCTGACACACTTACATGAGGATTCTGACACGCTAACAGGGTATGAAGACTGATGGCCCCCAGGCCTGTGAGCACACAGACATGCACACGTGACACGCTTTGACACGCTCATGGGGCATGAGGCCTGTGACACAGACATGCACACATGACATGCTCTGACACACTAACAGGGTATGAAGACTCTGACAGCCCACAGGCCTGTGAGCACACAGATATGCACACATGACACGCTCTGACACGCTCATGGGGCATGAGGACTCTGACATGTTCAGACAGGAGATTAAGACACCTTTTACATCCCCCACTCACACCCACAGTCACCCCTTGGTCGTGAGCCTTGTGGGCCCCCCAGCCAGATCCTCCTCAACCATCTGTGACCTGCATGGATGCGCTGCAGTGAGACGCCCCAGGAGGCCTGCTCTGTCTTCCGTCCCAGGACTCAGGCCCAGGCCATGCGAGGGGTGAAGGGGCACCAATGCCTGTGAGGGGGTGGTGCACACATGCCCTCAACTCTCCCACTCAGCCTGTGAGGAGCGCCCTAGAGTGGAGGCCTGAGGCTCCTGTCGGCGCAGTCCCAGGCGGGGCAGGAGGCTGGCATGCTGAGGAGATGGCAAGGTGGGCACGGGCCCTCAGGGCTGGGGCAGGGAGCCCTTCGTCCCGCGTGGGACACAATTGTCCGGAAACTTTGACCAGCACTGTCTGAAAGGTCCAGGCAGCCATGGCCCGGAGACCAGCACCCTCAGGAGGACCGGGGAGCCCCCGTGTGTCAAGGTTGGGCGCTGGTCTGCAGTGTGCAGGGTTGGCAGTGGGAAGCCACCAGCAGCTTTGAGGGAGAAAGTCCAAGTTTTTCTACTCCTGTGAACAGTGCCCGTCTCAGAAAGGCGTCAGAACCGACCCAGTGGCAAAGAGTTTGGTTAGGGGGTTCTTCTAGGGAAGGAGAAAGACAGGACTCCCTGCCCCCCTCCCCCCCCCCCCCCCCCCGTCTGTAAAGAGATACCGCCCTGGACACCCACAGAG
This sequence comes from Nesogale talazaci, assembly GCA_004026705.1. Lineage (NCBI taxonomy): Eukaryota > Metazoa > Chordata > Mammalia > Afrosoricida > Tenrecidae > Nesogale > Nesogale talazaci. The sequence goes on along the minus strand of PVJH01018490.1, from coordinate 8,108 downwards.
GCAGGTCTACCCTGCCCTCTAGCGTGGCGGAGTCAACTTCCATTCGCTGGCACTGAGTTTGGTTTGACTTGGTTCCTGTGGAGAGGACTTGGAGATGACTCAAGGAGGACACTGGGAAGAGGAGGAGGATCGGGAGGGAGGAGTCTTGGAAGCTGGGGGACAATTCTGATATGATTTGAGGAAGAGACTGAGAGAATCATGCGGAGAGTCAGGGGGATTTGAGGAGAATTCTAGGCAAACTCAGTAAGCTTCTGGAATGATTCTGGGAGGACAGTGTTGGATGGAACCCAGACTCCAAGGAGGACTTGAGGCAGGGCCAGGGAGGACTCGGAGAGGACTCAGGGACTAGCCAGGGAATGAGGGGAGCACTCGGAAAGGATTTGACATTCATTGTGGAGGACTCCGAAGATTGGAGGGGAAGTTGGGAAGGACTTGGGAAGGGACCATTGAGGGGAGAGTTTGGGAGGGTCCCAGGATAGTTCCGGGAGACTTTGGGAAGTAGGCTGGCTCACCCTTGGGAGGCCTGGAGGCGCACCCGAGAGCTCTGGGGGAAGGTCAGGAGAGGAGTGTCAAAGACGCCATGCCAGAGTTGGGACTGAGGGGCTTCCAGTCAGCTTTGGCTGTGACAGTGCCTCCCCAGATGACCTTCCTTTGCTTCCGCTTCTCTTCCCGCTGGGCTGGCCAATGTCCAAAGGCCACCGTTGTCTTTCCCCAAATGCCTTGGTTGGACACCATGATCTCCCCAATAAGGAAGGTCTGGTGCAGGCACATGGGGCAAAGGGTTTCTGCTCATAAACACCCCTCCCCGCTCTGTGGGTTTGGTTGGTTTCTCGTGTGTGTGTGCGTGTGCCTGTTTCTGTGCATCTTTCTTTTATTTATTTATTTTTTGGGGGGGCATGACTGCTCTCTGGTGGTGGGAGTAGGAGGCCCAGCCCCACTGCTGGAATTGAACCTCCGCCCCAGTGGGCCACAATCTCGTGCACAACCACTACGCCACCAGGGCTCAGCCCGCATCTTTCTTCCCTTCTCCCCAGGCTCCCTATAGCCATCAAAGCTTGCTTCTTTTAGCAGAAACCATTGGGGGGGGGTATATTATATAAGAGCGGTGCTCAGCAATATTTGTCTTTATGCAGCTGGCTCATTTGGCTGGGCAAGGTGTCTTTAAATGGGTCTGTGCTGGGAAGTCATGTCGAGTTTCATTGCTGTTCGTGAGGGAGGCAGCCTGCTCCATTGGGTCATCTGCGCATTCCGCCACAGGCTGGAATTTGGTCATTGCCAGCTTGTGTGTGTGCGCGCGCGCGTGTGTGTGTGTGTGCGCGCGTGTGCGTGCTATATCCCGGTGAGCACTGTGATAAACGTGGGACCGTGTCTGTCTGAGGGACAAAGGACACTTGCGCATCCACTTCAGATTCAGGATCTCCATAGCACTAACCCCGCACCAGGGACCTCGTGGACCAGATGGCCCCACAGGAAGAACTCGCACTTCAGAGGCCTGCTAAACAAAGACCGCGGGGTCCCCCAGAGCCAGGACCCTTCACCAGGATCCTCCTGGACTAGAGTCCCCTAGACCAGGGACCCCCCTCCATCGCCCCCACTCCCTTCTCCCACCCTCTACCCCCACCCTTCTCCCACCCCCTTTCCCCACCCTCACCTCAGCAGGAGGTAACTCACATGTTCTCCTCCGTGCACTCCCCAAAAGTGCAGGGAGATGCCCTGCTCCTCCACAGCACAGCCAGCCTGAAGCCCCCTCCCATTTGTGGGCACTCGGCATGCCCTGGGTCTGGGCCACGGGACTGTAGGAAGTCGGCACAGCTGGAATGAGTCAAGTCTCTTTGGTGGACACCCAGGGCCAGGGGCGGGCATGTTGGGACAGGCGCCTGTCAGGGGCTTCCCGCCCCATTCCCGGGCCGGTCGACAGAAGCCCTTTCCTCAGCATTTGTAAAGGCTGGCTGGAATTTTTCGAGAGCATCTTTAAATAAACAAGGTGGAGAGAAAAGCAACCCCCGCCCCCCACGCCATGCACAAACCCACCCGTGTGCGTTTGGCAGTAGGCACCAGGACAGAGGCCTACCTGCCCTTGGGCCCTGGCATCGCCCAGGAACTCTCTTCTCCCCAGTCTGGGGCCAGCCCTTCTTGGCAGCCATCAGGGTCCCAGTGTGGGCCCACTCCCCAACCGCTCCAGATCCCGCTGCCTAGGCTTGAGTCCTCCTCCCTGAGTGGGCACACACACTTCCCGGAGGGCTGCCCAAAGGCCAGTGGGACTGGCACAGAGCTGGAGAGAAGAAGGAGGGAGCAGTCCCTGGTAGGTCAGGGAGGGCAGGGCCTCTGGCACCAGTTGAGAAAGTCCAGAGCAATGGCTTGCCATGCTGGAGCCAGTGGGATGCTGCTGGAGGGTGGGTGGGGGGGAGCACGGTGGGAACAACCCCAGGGGGAGGATGAGGAGTTGCGGACCCTGCCTGATGCAGAAGGAGAGAGTGACTGAGTTGAGTTTGGGGGTCCAGGGGTCACCCTCTAGGTCCTCACATGAGCTCTGACAGGAAACCACAGGGTCCCCTGCAGCCTGGTTTCCCCCACCCCCCTCCATGTGGATCGCTGAAGGCCCTCCTCAAGCCTGGTCACCTCAGGCCCAGGTGTCCAACACCTCCTCCCCCACATCAGAGCTCTCACTGGTTGGAGCCCAAGGGGGGCTCAGAGGCTCTGGGAGTGGGTGTGAGGAGCGAATCCCTGTCCCACTGCCTTCAAGACCAGCCGCTTGGAGGTCATGGTGGCGCTTCTGTGTCTCTCTTGTTTCAGAGGGTCTATGGCTACTGCCTGAACTGTGAAGGGGTTTCTGTGGGCACCCCCCTGGGGGAGGGGCTGCCGAGGGGGAGGAGTTGAGGTGAGGTCGTTGGAGAGGGGGCGGGGGAGTGCTGGGACCCTCCCCTGGGCTCGCTCAGGCACTGGGCAGCTCACCTTTGCAGTGGGGTCAGCTCACCTGGCCCATCTCTCAGCACCCTTTGTCCAGCTAGCCCTCAGCACCCTGGGGGTGGGGTGACAGGAAGGCAGGAGGCAAGAGGGACAGATGCTTTTCTCTTGGGACTGAACAGAATGCCAGGAGGGTTTCTCTGCTGCTGTTCCTGGTGGTGGGGGAGGTGGAAGTGGAGGTGGTAGTGGAGGTGTGTTGGAGGTGCTGGTGGTGGAGGAAGTGGTGGTGATGATGGCGGAGGTGGTGGAGGTCGAGGTGGAGGTGGTGGAGGTGGAGGTGGAGGTGGTCTAGGTGGTGGTGAGGGAGGTGGTGGTGGTGTGTCCCCGTGGACCCATGTCCCTGCTGCAGTCCCTGGCTGAGTTTTCTGTCTGAAGGCAAGGGAGAGACCTCCAGCGTGGGTAGCACTGCAGCCTGTGGGCAAGGGTGGCCCAGCCAAGAGGCGGGGGCTGTTTAGGGAGGGAGGGCCACAGTCAAGGGCAGGCCCAGTCACTGCAGTCAGTGACCCTCAAGACTCCCCTTGACCCGAGGGCACGTCCTGAGAGCCCCCTGCTGATTTACGGGCCTCCCGAGGGAGCCCAAGGGAGCTCACCCCCACCCTCCTCAGTGGGCCGAGGGGACGGGGTGTCTCTCAGCTGGTCTCCAGATGCGCCTGGGGAGGGGTGCCTGGATCCGGACCTGAGGGGCCTGCCCTAGCTGGTGTCAGCTGGCAGCTCTCCTGGTCCTTGTTTCTCTCGGTGTCTCTCAGTCTCTGAGCCTGTCTCCTGTCTCTGTCTCTCTGCTGCCCGGCCTGCCCCTTGGAACAGCCTCAGGGTGGGGGTGGGACCCAGTGATTTATCACTGCCGCCTGTCTTCCATCGGAAACGCCAGGGGTGGGCGCAGACGGTGTGGTGAGCTATGGGCCCCCAGGGCCCCGCCACCCACCCCAATGTTGTTCCTCCGTCTGCGCGGTGGTGGGGGTGCCCCCTCCCCCCAACATGGCCCTCAGGTCTACCAGAGTCTGGCCAGGGTTCCACCAGGAGTCTCCGCCCAGTGGGCGTCCGTTGGCCTCAGCCTGCCTTCTCCCCAGAACCACACCTCCAGGCAGGGATGGAACTATCCTTAAATCCGGCGTATGGGAGGGGAGGGGAGGGGGGGGGGCACGACGACATCATATCCTGAATCCATCCCTTAGGGAAAACCCAAGGTAAGTTCCTGGCCAGACTGTCCCACTCGCCCCCCACCCTGGAGATCCCAGGGTTTCAGACCCCCAGCTCCTCGGGCTGAGGTGTATGCAGCAGGTGCTCAGTAAGTATGTACAGCGCACACTGGCCAGGGGAACGGGGAGAGCTGACCCGGGCTAACGCTGTCAACCCCTCGGGTCAAAGGGATCCCCAGTCTTCCAGGCTGATACAGTCAGCGAGGAGTGTCCAAGCAAATCCCTCCCTGCTCCCTTCTGCCCCCACCCCGGCTGTGTAAGGAGGTGGGAACATCGCCCCCGCTCCCCCCGCCCCGCGCACACACACCCCTCCGTTTCTTCCAAGCCCCTACCCAGTGCCCCTCCAGCGCCCTTGGCCTCCCCTCCAATTTTCTGCAGACCGCGCACGTCCTCTAGTGTCCTCTTGGTGTCATGGCACCCACAGGGCGCATAGGCGGGGCCTCGAGGCTGGGAATAGGGGAGTAGGGGTGGAAGCTGCCGGCCAGCACACTCATTCACAGATAAGGAGGCAGAGGCTCTCTCTGTGAATCTGTCTGTGACTGCCAGGCGGCCCTGCTGGGGGTAGGGAGGAGTTGGGAGTGGGGTCTCAGTCTCTCCACCACTCATACGTCCAGACAGCACACGATGGGAGACTCCGGGGAAATCACATACGTGTTTAAGATCTCAACATAATAACAAGAATCTGAATTTCGGGGGACAGACTGAAACATATGGTGTGCTGGGGGTGAGGGGGGAAGGCAGAGCCCTCCCGCCCGCAGTGAAAGGCCCTGGAGCCTGGGGCCGGGGAGCAGGCAGGAGTCTAGGCTGTGACTCTCAGGCCTGGGCTGCAGCCCTGTGAGCAGGACCGGCTTTGAGCTCAGACCATCCTTCCTTATCTCCAGGAGGTGGGGCACAAAGAGAGAAGAGGGGTGTTTGACATGAAGGACAATGCTGTAGGGGGTGGGGTGACGTGGGGTAGGTGCTCTGGCCTCTGGAAGAGGGGTATGCCCCCAGTCCCCCCCCCGCCCCCACCCCAGGGCCATTCATTCAGGGGCGCTGAACTGGGACCAGTCACTTCCCCACAGCCCTTGAGAGGGTCAGCTCAGGGTCAGGGGCCAAGCTGGGCCCAGCGAGGGGCTGGAGGGGGGACCTGAGCGGAGCAGGTAAGCAGCGAGGCCGCACCCTCTGTGGTCAGTGCCTGGCTTGCCAATGTGCATGGGGGGGTTTGGGAGGAACCCTGGGTTCAGCTGTCACACTGACCAGCAAGTGGGAAGTTCTTCTCTTGTGATTGCCCACATGAGGATTCCAGACACTTCCCCCATCGAAGGAGTTCCCCGCAGTCCCTGGCCCTCAGAGAGCATGGCTCAGAAGTCCAAGCGCTTAGTGGGCAGTGAGGATGGAGTCACAACTCAGGCTAGCTGCTTCCCAACTTCCCCTGGCATTTCCTTCCAGCTGAGGGTGAGGGGCTCCTCTTCGCTTAGGGTCACCTAGGGCCCAGAAGCTGCTTCTCTTGAGCCTCCATGAGAAGCGAGGAGGCAGCAGGGCGCTGTCTCTGCTTCCAGTGCCCAGATGTCTGAGTTCCTTCTCGGACAATAGGGATGTCCAGGCTGAGCTCAGGGGCTTGGCCAGGTGATTCTGACCTTCATCAGAAACTCTGGGGTGCCAGGACACCCCCAGCGGAGGGCAGAGGCGGACTGTCCTTCTGTTCAAAAAGGGCCCTTTGTCCCTATCTGTGGTGAAAAGGCCGGATGGATGACCGGGCAGTCCACCACAGCCTACAATAGGCCGGATGTCCGGGACCTGCCCACAAAGGAGATGAGGGGAGGTCTCACCTCACGTCTGACCGGCAGCCAGGAGATAGCATCAGCCAGGCAGAGGGTCATCCATCTTGTCCCACAAAGACCAAGACAAAGACCATGTCAGTGGCAGCCTCCCCGACCCGGTCAGTAGCAGTCAGTAAGGGCCAGGGGCCTTGTCAGGGCCTCACTTGAGGTCCACAGAGAACAACTTGTATTGTCTACAGGACCAGCCAATGGGGGGGTCACAGAGGGACCTGTGTCTGGCCTCTCCAGACTGGATCCCACGATGGGTGCCAGCCCAGGGCACCCATGGGAGGCTCCGATGGGCCTTGGGTCACACGGGTGGTCAGAGAGAAGCCTCCTGCTGGTGGGGCAGTTAGAGAGGGTATCTTGAGGGAGGAGACATAGGCATAGACTGGAAAGGAAATGAGTGAGAACAGAGGTAATGTGTGTGTGTGTGTGTGTGTGTGTGTGTGTGTGTCTCCCAGGCATAAGGTGCAGACTATGCAGAGGCCCGGGGACGCAGAGAAGGGGAGGCTGAGAGTGGGGACTAGGGACAGAGGAGCACAAGGGGGTCTTTGCTCTGGAGGAAGGGACCTGGGACCGGAGGCTGGATTAGATTGGAGGCTTACAGATGAAGATTGTAGAGTCTAGAGGAGTCCCGGTGGCTTAGTGGTTGCGCACTGGGCTGACATCTGAAAGGTCGGCTGTTCAAAACTGCCAGCAACCCTGAAGGCGCACGCTAGGGCTTTCCATTCTCCTCAAGCGTTCAGTATCAGAAACTCGCTGGAGGCAGTTCCACCTCATCCCATAGGGCTGCTGTAAGTTGGCCTTGACTTGAGGGCCGTGAGTTTTGGTGGCGGCACGGTGGGCCACAGCTTAGGCAGCTAGCCACAAAATCATCAGCTCAAGCTGCCAGTCACTGCATGGGAGAAAGAGGAGGCTTTCAGCTCCCATAAAGAGTTCATTTCCAGGGCTGAGCCCCGGTGGCGTAGTGGTTGTGTGCGGGACTGCAGCCCACTGGGATGGAGGTTCGATTCCAGCTCCATGGAGCAAAGGCTGGGCCTCCTACTCCCGGCACCTGAGGGCAGTGATGCCCCCCCCCCCCCCCCCCGCCAAAAAAAAGAGTTAATTTCCTGTAGGATTGCTATGAGTCAGAATCTACGAGCTAGTGGGGTTGGCAGGTGGGACCAGAGGAGGCCGGGTGGTGCAGTGAGTTGAGTGCTGGGCTGCTACTGCAAGGTTGGACGCTCAAATCCCCCAACGGCTCCTTGGAAGGCTGTCTGCTCCTGTCGTGTGACTGCCTGAGCCCCCTCCCAGAGCAGCAGTGCGTTGTCAGGTGCCCGTGAGTCAGAATCGACACGCCGACAGGAGGCGGGTGGAGCCACACGGAGGGTTGGCGCCTCTACTTCCCATGCCTCCATCCTCCAGAGACACTTCCTGCCCAGCAAGTTCTACCACACCAGAGACCACCGCGCCCCACCCCCCCCCAGACCATGTTCATTTTCCACAATCATCCCTACTCCCGCCTGTGCCCGCATGCCCGGAACACTGCCCACAAAACCTGCTCACGGTCTTCATTGCGCCCCCTGCCCCGTGGCTGCATCCCTTCGGACTCACAGTGGTCCGCAGGACAGAGGAGATGTGCCTCGTGACGTCTGGTGTGAACGGCTCGCTGTCCTTCTCAATGGGATCACACTGCTTCCTGGTTCCCCCTTGGAGCGACCACGGGTCCAGACATGGGCTGTTGTTGTTGTGTTGTTATTTGTCAGGGGCCAACGGGTCGGTTCTGATCCCCAGTGACTTGGGCACAGCAGAGCCAAATGCTGCCTGGCCCTGCATCAGCCTCACAAGTGTTCCAGGTTTGAGCCCCTGGTGGCATCCATGGTGAGGGCCTTCCTCTCTACTGAGCGTCACATCCTTCTCCAGGGGCTGGACAGGAGGTGAGATGGCACCTCATCATCCTGGCTTTGAAGGAGCATTCTGCCTGGACTTTGCCTAGCAGTGCAGTGCTTAAACCACCACGCCACTAGGGCCCTTTAACCACCCACCATCCTGTCTCTGCCTGGTCTCCCTGGTCCCTAGACAGTCCCTGCTCGGAGATTTCCCTCTTCTCAGAGGGTTCTTGTCCCCCAGCTTTGGGGGGGGGCCCTTCTGAGCCCCACTCTCT